>JAPYZF010000412.1:0-89084 GCA_030523045.1 Meteorus cinctellus
ACCCTCGCCATTTTCCGGCAATACCGAACGCACCGACACTGCAGGCTTGCTTGTGTGCGTCTCTGGTGTGCCGCATGGAGAGGGTACATTTTGCGCGCACTCTGGCAAGAGCGTTCGGTAACCCTCGCCATTTTCCGGCAAAACCGAACACACCGACACTGCTGGCTCGCTTGTGTGCTTCTCTGGTGTGCCGCATGGAGAGGGTACAAATATCGCACGATCTGGCTACACTGGTGACATGGAAGGTGATACACTCTGCTGCTATTTTTATAAATATCTGAGATTGATTGATTGATTGATGTGCTCATCATTGTAAATAAGTTGTAAATAAGTGTAATTATTTGTAACATGTATTATGTTAATGTGAAGCTCGAAAGAAAGAGATGTTGAATATATTGAGAACCGCCTGGTGCGGTCGGTGGCGTTGTATGGCTAATATTACACTCTTATACAAAATTCTTTTGGCATTCTACATTGTAAGCAGTGTCTGTATTTTTCTACACATTTATATAATCAAAGATGATTATGAATTCATAAATCAGGTGATTGGTGTGCCTCTATCAAAATAATCTAATGATAGTATGAAACTTGACTATGATCAAGAAAAATAAATTAATAGAGAATTGAAAGTTTATTTATTCATTTAATATTGCTCCCGTTAAAAGGTGGATCCAGATGTTGAAGTAAAATTTCATGATGAAGATGAAGAATTTCACAAGAATAGCGATAAAATTGCACAAGAGATGTCGAAAAAAGTTCGTGTACTTTGTTGGGTGATGACAGGACCAAAAAATCATCAAACCAGAGCGCGGCACATTAAAGCAACGTGGGGAAAACGTTGCAATATTTTATTGTTCATGAGTTCTGCAAATGGTAGAATTCATCACGTCGACTTATTATATAACATTAATTGTCAACTGATTGAAATACATAAATATTTGTTTTGCAGACGCGAGTTTACCGACCGTTGTGTTGCCGGTTGGTGAAGGTCGCAATAATCTTTGGGCAAAAACTAAATATGCATTTAAATATATTTATGAGAATTATTATGATAAAGCTGATTGGTTTATGAAAGCTGATGATGATACGTGGGTACTATTCTTCATATAATATGAGTGGAATATCTCAAAAATAATCTACTGATTAATTTAAATTGCAATTCCATAGATACGTCATACTTGAAAATTTACGATACATGTTGTCATCATATAATACTTCGAAGCCATTGAATTTTGGTTGCCGATTGAAAACTCAAGGGAATCTCCATTATTTAAATGGCGGTGCTGGATATGTACTCAGCAAAGAAGCTTTGCGTCGCTTTGTTGTAAAAGCGTTACCAAATGCGTACATATGTTATCATGGTGATGGCGGTGCTGAAGACGTATCAATAGGACAATGCTTGAAAAATGTTGGTGTACAAGCTGTAGACACACGTGATATTTATGGACGTGGCAGATTCTTTCCACTTAATCCTGAGCACCATATCATACCTCATCTCAAAAAGAATTTAAAGATCAGTTGGTATTGGGTGGATGTGAATGATAAAACAAAGGATGGTATTGATTGTTGCTCAGATGTAGCCATTTCTTTTCATTATGTACGTCCAAGTTTGATGTACGTCCTAGAATATTTGATTTATCATTTAAGACCGTATGGAATTGATAATGGATAAGAACAGCTGTTTGAAATATTATTGATTCTATAATAAATCTATATTTTTCACGGAATACATTTGAACATTGGCATGTGAGTCTTCTCTCTGTTCTTTTATTAATGACATGTTCATCTAATTGATTACTTATGAGAGTCAGGGTGTTGGTAATTGTATGATTAATAGAAAACTAACGATCAAATATTGATTTTTTAGGTTTTATAATGAAAATCAGTATTGACATGATAATAACTTTATTGGAGAGTCAGGTTACACAACATTTGTTTGGGAATCAAACGTTCTATGAGAAAAACGTTTCGGGTCAATGGAATGATGGAATGTCAGATGGTAAATTGACATGTGATAGAAATTACACGGCAGTCAAAGCTGTTTAGACCAAATTTTTGACCAACCTTATACTTTTGATATTTTTTCATGGAAATTTCAAGAAAATACACATGAAGAGATACTTTTTACATCATTTATTTATTCCTCAAGGATTTACAGCGAATCCCACCAGTATATTCATCTGTGAAATTGTGTCTCATAATGAATTTTAATTTACTTGTAAATTCCGGAAGGAAACTTTAGAACGAAAGAACACGAGGACTTTTCACAGTTAATAACTGGTGTAGGTACAACGTTGGTTTGCGCATTTAATACTCACCTTAATCATATCTGAGTCATTGATAAACGTTCTGAAAATACATTTCACGATGCAAACTGAACACGATAAAGTCGTGTGATAATATATATTACACTTTTGTAATAATTTATAATAATTCTCATACTGAGTATTGAACAAACACAAAACAACAATTTCACATTAGTGACAAAGCAGTAGAATACAAAACAAAGGAAGATATGAATTTGTCGAAGGCAAAACTGAATTCTCTCATTCGAGGTAGACTCAAGTGCCATGTTATTATTGGTATTGTTCTAATTGTTGTTGGATTTCTATCAACAATTTATTTCATCAAAAATATCGATAGCTTGCAACACATGAAGAATTCTCTTTGGAATCACAAAAAATCCCTCAAAAAAATTCGTGTACTTTGTTGGGTAATGACGTACCCACCAAATCATGCCACAGCAGCGATTTCTGTGAAGGAAACTTGGGGAAAACGTTGTGATATACTGCTATTTATGAGCACTACTAACGGTAAATCCAATTTCATCAATAATGTTCCACAATTGACATTCAATCTCATTCAAATATTGATTGCTAAATATTCTTTTGTTTTTCAATACTCATCTCCAGATACAAGTTTACCAACTGTGATTGTGCCACTTGCTGATGGCCGAGAATATTTGTGGGGCAAAACCAGAGAAGCATTCAAATATGTTTATAAAAATTATATGGACAAGGCTGATTGGTTCATGAAAGCAGACGATGATACGTAAGCTCATCATTTAAGTTATTATCATTTAATTTCATGATACAATGAATTGGTTCAACTCTCGGGATAAAATTTGTAGGTACGTAATTCTAGAAAATTTACGGTGCATGCTATCATCATATGACCCATCAATGCCATTGTATTTTGGTTGCCGTTTAACACCTTACGTCAAGCAAGGTTACATGAGCGGTGGCGCTGGTTATGTTATCAGTAGAGAGGCATTGCGACGATTTGCTGAAGAGGCATTGCCAAATAAAACGCGATGTCGCCCAGATAACAACGGTGCTGAAGACGTTGAAATGGGGAAATGCCTCGCGAGCATCAACGTGGATGTGATTGATATTCGCGATGATAATGGGATGGATGAATTTTGGCTATTTCCACCGTTTCCATCGTCAATTCCTCCTAACGATAGTTGGTTTTGGAAATACATCAACGATAAACCAAAGAGATTGCCAATTTGTTGTTCGAATAAGGCAATTACCTTCCATTACATACCATATAAATGGATGTATGCACTTGATTATCTGATATACGATTTAAAACGAGTGGAAACTGCGGTCTGACTGATAAAAAAGTTATCATTTCACCTCTCATTTTGAATTTAAAATTCAAATCTCCTGCATCATTCATAAAATAGCTCACAATCGTAGGAAAATTTTAACCAACAGTCGGCAACGTAGGTATCTTATCAAACGATAAAACCGTTGCATAAATTTTATGTAGGCAACGCTACACGATCAATTCATGAAAAAAATAATGAACATTTCGAAATTGAAACCAACCTGAATGCATTGCTGATTAAAAATATTTTTTGACTTCGGAGATGATTCACTCGCTGTAATTAGAATAAATTTTTCCATCATCAATCATGAATGCAGCCACCATTCCAATTAACCTGATTGGAATGTTGGCTGCACTGAATCATAAACACTTGTAGGAAATCCACGAATTCCTGATCAATTCTCATTCAAAAAATTCACCGCCACTCCCATAATAACGCCCGAACACTCTTCTACATACTATATATATATATATATACCATATCACAATATTCAAAAATGTAGCAGGAAAATTCTCGTCACCTAGCCAATTACGAATTAAAATCAAGTGTAATGACCAATCGTGTAGATCTATCCATTGGCAATACTGCGCATTCACTGAAGATTTCGTCACAAACTTCCTAACCTATAAAAATACAACTTCACATCTGTACTGAACATTGCTGCACATCAATGCACACACAGTGTGTAGTTGTGTACTACACACACCAAACAAAAATTCTGTCCTATATGTGCATCTATTATGAGTGTAACAGGTGTCTTCCTCAACCTGAATACCCAACACAACCCGACAATGATACAGAGAATGAAAACAGAAATATTCGTTGGGTGACTGTCCTCTACGAACGTGCGTGACCAACAGGTGACCCTTTAATATAAATGGTATTCTTCATAAGCACGCAAACACAATAAATATTTCACATTCATAGTATGCATTCATCTATATATAATAGTATGATTCATAACAATGTGAATTCCTCACGCTATTTAATTACACTGGCGTCGCTGTTAATTTAAAGAGCAATTGGATAGTTCTTATCTTTCGTGCCATAAATTGATCGACTAAACGCAATGTACAATCTTTTATTTTCATCTATTCATTTGTCTTTTTCTCTTTTGTTGATTTCATAGCCAATGATCAGTTGTTACCAGGATTGATAAACAATAGAATTGATGATGAATTATCATTGAACAAATCAGAACATTTACGAGGGGCTAAATGTAAATATTGCAGCGGAACATGCACGTACATAGAGGTATATATCGTTTGAAAAATTATTTACAAAATGTATATTGGTTCGATAAAAGGTAAATTAATATTTCTCATTGGTTTCCTCATTGGATTTTTAATTACCATTATTCTTTACCGTGTTATTAATGACGATGATGGCAATATTGGTTCGAAATCAATTGATAATTCTGGGTGCAATAAGAAAAATGTATTGTGCAATGTCAATAAGTATTCGAAATATGTTGATGGAAAATGGTTAATTATGAATGAAAATACGAAAGAATTGAAGTATAAGGAATGGTTGAAGAAGAATAATATAAAGATATTGGATGTTGATATGGATTATCAACAATATGGAAAAAAGATTGTCAATGCAAAAGAGCTCACGGGCGTTGATGGTATTGATGGAAATGATCATAGAGATAAGACAGAATTGGAATCAGATTGGCTTAAACAGAGAATTCACATTATTTGTATTGTATTTGTCAATAAAATAAAATTGGCAAAGTCTATTAATGATACTTGGGCATCACGATGCAATAAAATTTATTATTTTGGACAAGAGTTGAATAATGACGAATTGCCAGTAATAAAATTGCCAATTAAATTGACATCATCATGGCAATTTTTGTGTGAAATAATGCATCATGTTTGGAGATTGGATAATAAATTATTGGAATGGACTATTTTTATCAAAGATGATACGATGATTTTATTGGAGAATCTTCGATATTTTATTGCTGAAATGGATTACAATGATCCATATTATTTGGGTCATCCAATTGTTCTATGGGGTCAAGCATACAATGTGGCGCAGGCTGGTTATGTTTTGAGCCGTGGTGCATATAAAAAAATTATCGAAACATTTGATAATCACGATAAGTGTATATCAGGCGGACGTTATTGGAAAAAAGAAGATTTTTATCTTGGTAAACATCTGGCAATGTTTAATATCCATCCATTGGACACACGTGATTATCGTATGAGAGGAATATTTCATGGATATTCATTGCAAATACTCTTATGGGGTGTAGCCAAGCCTTCGAATTATTTTACACGCGCATTATATCCACCAGATGATGACAATTGTTGTTCACCAAAATCAATTACATTTACGGTTGCTGAACCCGACAAATTGTACACATTAAATTATATTCTGTATCATTTGAATGTTTATAATGGTGAAGGATACTATGGAAATAAATTGGCGCCAACATCGATACCCGAAAATGAGGTAAAATATTCTACTTTTAATATAATATTTATTTATTTTAAATTGTACATGGAAAGAACATCATGATAAGTACTTGAAAAAAACATTGATTCAATCCTGAATTCATGAGAAAGAGAGTAAACAGAGGTTCAATGTGTTTCTTCTATTTCTCATTATTTCCAATAAATTTCCATTGCCAAATTTATTGCAAACATTAAGCTACTGATATTATTTCACCTGAAAAACATCACGATTTTTATTTTACACTCATTGTTTTCTTTTTTATTTCAGATTTGGAAATTGGCGTTGAAAGAAGAATTCAATATTACATATTATGACAACATAACACAGGAACGTTACTATGAAATTTGGCGGTCACGTTATTCCGAACCGTCGCAATTTATCAATCGTAATTATCAAAACATTCCTGGAATATTAAGCTCTATATTGACAGCTTATGAATCCGATCGGCGGAGTTCATACAGGAACAATCAATCTCGTAAATCACCTGATGGATGATGAACTCGAGGAAATTAAGAAAAAATTGAGTAAAATTCATATATTCTCTCCTTTTTTACTCCACCGACAGTATTACTCAAAAATTCAATTCGATTGCAAAAGTTATATTTGTACTTCATTGCAGCTATTATTCATATATATATATATATATATATATATATATATATATATGTATATATACTTACATATATACTCAAAGAATATGAAAAAAACATAATTCATGCACAACTAACAATTTAATATCAGTAGTAATATATTTTTGTTTACTATATGAAGAAGAGAATCAAATATATGTATTTATTGAAACTACCAATGATACATCCGTCCGATTGTATAGTTATATAATAGTTTAATAATTATTGCAATGAATTTTGATAATTATTTTAAAATATCTGAAAGTCTAGACGGCGGTATAAATTAAATTAGAGATTAATTATTATTAGCATATAAAAAACCACAGAGTAAAGATAAAAGAAATATATTTGATAAATTAATTATTTCCTGATTTGTCCGATTATTCGTTACACAGTCTTTAGATTTACATTTATAATTAATTAGTTAATTATTTTCAAATAATTGCGGTTTTAAAATATTTCTTATCTAATTGTTACATTCAACTGTGTTTCTGTGTTTGCATTACGAGTGTACTTTAACATTTGTTGAATAATTACACAGAATATGAAAGAATGAATTTCGCAGTGTAATATATATAATAAGAGATGGGGAAAAATCATTTGCACAGTAAAATTTGTGGCGATTCCCCAATTTGATATTTCTTGTGAATAATCAATGATTCACTTCATAACTAATCTCTACGCCGGCAAGAAAATAAAATATCTAAAAAAAACCCATGGCCATGACCTTGGGGATAATTAATCTCGTTATCTGTATGAAGCACCATCAGGAATGACGCTATTCATTATGATCATTGTTTTGGAAACCCCCTTGACGCGTTATCACATGACCGATTTCACTCTGCACATATGGAAAGATATATGAAAAAAAAAGAAATTCTGAGATGGAAGTTGACCCATTTTCAAATTCAATTAATTTTATCAATTCACCGCGTTCGCCCCAAGTTTATTATCGGTTATCCGTTTCCTTCAGGAGGCGATTTAATTTTTATATAAATAGAAGTGAATTGTCACCACGCCATTTTATTGAGAGAAAAATATTTTAACGATGCAGAAGTTTTTTAACTATGTTAATTACTTAGTTTTTTGAATTCTTATTGATTGGATTTACATTATAATTCATAACGAAACTATTTTTATATGACATACATACAGTATGTTATGGAAATTGTTATTGTTTTTACTGGCTGTCGCTAGTGCTAATGCAAATGAAAAGGATTTTTCTAGCGGAATAAATCCTGATCAAAATGTGTAAGTAAATTAATATAAATTAATTGTTGTCTGTATTTACGTATATTGTTTAATCTGTTATTTTTCTGTTGTAGTAACAGTGATTTAATGCTAAATGATGATTATCGACCAGTGAAAAGTAATTATCGTGGTGTGAAAAATAAACCTCCGATAAAAAATAATAACGATGCAATTATTGGTGGATGTAAAAATCGCTTAACACCACCGATCAATGGAAATATTAAATGTACAAGAGACAGGTGAGAATTGTATTTTACAAATGAATTTTTATATTGCATAACAAATTTGTATTTTTTTGGATAATATTTATTTGTTTATTTGTATGAACAAGTTGTCGAGCTTCCTGTCGGATAAATTATCAATTTCCAAATGGAGACAATCAATTATCAATTATTTGCCACAAAGGCGAATGGCAAATTGATGGAACTGAATGGACTTCATTACCGCACTGTGAACGTATGTAATTAGAAATTGGTATTTTTATCTTGTTCATTCAGGCATTATTGATGAAGAACTAAATAATTCAGATGATGGAATTTGAAAAAAAGGTCTGCCACATTCACACTCATGAATTAAAATCAATTTAATGTCTGACATGGAAATTTATCGATAGTTATGAATGTTATACTTCGTTATTTTTTTATTTGTTATTTTTCAGCGATTTGTTTACCCCGATGCCAGAACAATGGAATATGTACAAGACCAAACGAATGTGAATGTTCAGAAAATTATTCTGGACCACAATGTCAATATGAAATAAAACCATGTCTGAATTTTCCACCACCAGTGCAGAATTCACGTCGACATTGCAATACTAAGTAAATTTTCATGCATTCAATTTCACTCCGTTTATGTTTTGGGGGCGATTGAAACTTTTTCTCTCTGCTTATTGCACTGGAATTAATTAGGTTATGTATTTACATTCTTATTTTTTAGGATGTGTACAGTCACATGTGCAAAAGGCTTTGTATTTCCAGACGGTTCAGCGATTGCAATTTCACATTGTCGCGATGGTAATTGGGTGCCATCAAAATCACAATGGGTCACAATACCTGATTGCAAACGTAAGAGTTTTCCCAAAGGGATGAACCAATTTTATTATTTATTTTTAATTTCTTTCCTTATTTTTTCTTATCCAATTTAGCAACGTGTTCACCACCATGTGAAAATGGTGGTATTTGTCTTCCTTTGAATGTCTGCCAATGTCCACAATCGTTTCGGGGACCTCAATGTCAATATTGTAAGTCTGCATTGATTATTAATATAAAATTATATCCTGGTTAGAAAGCTCATTTTCCAAATGATAATTAATCCTTTTTGCTTCAAAAGTTTCAAGCGAGTGATAATTGAGAGACTTGTCCTAAATATTAGTTCCATATATTGTTGACAGGGAGAATAAAGTGTAGTGAATTGTTATTCTAAAAATGTTTGTTGATGATACGAATATTAAATCGGCTTATTATTATAGCGGAAGATGAGTGCACTGCTCAAAAACTTGGATTCAACGGTGGATATAATTGCAATGGTGATGCCAATTCATTTTCTTGTAAATTGAATTGTCCACTTGGGATTGAGTTTTCATTTCCACCATCGTCTGAATACATTTGTACTTATGATAAAGGAGTTTTTCAACCTCAACCAATACCACAATGCAAAATTGAATCTGATTATCATATTGTACCAATTGAAAGTAGCAAAAATTCTTACATCAAAATCACCAATCATTCATGGATAGTTGAAGGCACATTAATATCCAAGATATCATCACTTAATAAAGTTGGAAGTGATATATCAAGTTATAATGAAAAAATATCCCACACTGATAAATCTGTAAGTAAACCTAAAAAATTATTTTGATTGTCTCATTGCATTTCCAACTGACATCGGAGAAAATTTTTGTATATTATTTAATGCTATTATTTAAATTATTTAAAATAGGGCGTGAAAACCATACGTATTTACAACTCAACTGACCAACAACATACCAAAAATATTCCAAATGGTTATTACGAAACATTCAATGAAGAATCAATGATCGTTGAAAAATCACATCCAAAACCAAAAATTTGTTTTACATGGGGTGGAACTCATTATAAAACGTTTGATGGCGCTATTTACAGTTTTAATAGCAACTGTGCACACACATTAATTCAAGAAACACAGGATGGAATATTTACCATAACATCAAAAAATAGTCCCGGTTGTCAAAACAATAATAATGGAATGTGCTATAAAATTTTGAAATTTTATATGCAAGGCAAAGAATATATTTTAGAATTAAATGAAAATGGATATCCGACAATGAAAATAGGAAAAAAACTTCTTGCAATTCCTGGACAGTTTTCTGGAATGCGAATACAAATGTCAGCACATTTTATTATTGTGTCGTTGGATTCAATTGGTGCTACTGTTAAATGGGATGGTGGTCTTTTTGTTCAAATTAAAGCATCTGAATCCTTGTGGAATAGAACTGCTGGGTTGTGTGGTCGTATGAATGGTGATGTAAATGATGATAAAACTGGTCGTGATAATAGTCAACCAAAAAATATTGCAACTTTTGCATCTGATTGGAAAGTCGTTAACTTTGGTGGTAAGTTATAAACAAAATTGACAAGTAGAATTCAAATTGATTTATCGTGAATGAATTTAATACAAAACTATTAAAATAATTTATGTTCCAACAGAATCTTGCGATGAATCACCAACAAATGTTGATTTATGTGACTCCGAATTGGAATTAGCACAGAAAGCATCGTTATTTTGTACTGAATTATTTTCGGACAATAGATTTGATGCCTGTTCAAGAGTTGTTGATTTAGCAATGCTGAAGAACACATGCAAATTGGATTATTGCAGTTGTAATGCAAGTGATAAACGAAAATGTGCATGTAATACAATGAATGTTTATGTAAGACAGTGTCATCATGATAAAATCATAAATTCAATTGCATGGCAACATGCTAACGATGTTTGCCGTGAGTATAAGCAAATTTTATACGTTTTTTTCAATAGTGCTACTTTGTTATAGACAATAAGATGATCTAACTATTGTGGGATTTTTTTTTCGTAGCAATGACTTGTACCGGTGGAAGAATATACAAAGCTTGTGCGCCAAGAAATCAAGCGACATGCAGTGGTGACATAACTATTAACTCCTCAGACAATCTCGAATGTGAAGAAGGATGTGTTTGTCCTGTTGGAACAGTACTGCATGAAGGAAAATGTATTTCTATTGAACAATGTCCTTGTACATTACGCGGAAAATTATTCAAACCCGGTGAAACAATTCCGAAAAAATGTAATTCGTGTACTTGTTCATCTGGCAAATGGATCTGCACTGAAATATTATGTAGTGGCCGTTGTGCAGCCATTGGTGATCCTCATTATGTTACATTCGATGGAAAACGTTATGATTTTATGGGTAAATGTAATTATTACATGATCAAGGGGGAGAATTACAGTGTTGAAACCGAAAATGTTGCATGTTCTGGCGCTATTTCTGACGTGAGTGAATTTAAAAATACTAAATTAATTACAATTAACTAAACTTTATTTTTTACGGACTGTAAAATTGATCATTTCGTTATTTTTACAGTCAATGGGGCTTAAATCTACATCATCTGATACTCCATCATGCACGAAATCTGTGACAATTCGCACGGAAAACGACTCAATTAAATTGAAACAAAATCATCAAATTTTAATTAATGGAGAAGAAGTAACAAAACTCCCAATAGAAATATCAGATACGAAAATACGGATTGCCAGTAGTATTTTCATAATTGTCAACATGAAAAATGGTTTGGAGATATGGTGGGATGGAATTTCACGTATTTATATAAACGCTCCACCACAATTCCGTGATAAAACCAAAGGATTGTGCGGCACATTTAATGCTAATCAAAAAGACGATTTCCTAACGCCAATGGGCGATATTGAACAGTCAATAGTTCCATTCGCTAATAAATGGAAAACTACTGAACAATGTGATGACATACCAGTGAACAAATTCCATCATACATGTGAAATAAACCCGGAACGTTATGAAACATCAAAAAAATACTGTTCAAAAATTTGGAGTGAAATATTTTCTAATTGTCATTGGCATGTTGATCCACAATCATTCTATGACGATTGTATGTACGATATGTGCGCTTGTGAAACAAATATTGAGCGTTGTTTGTGCCCAACATTTGCTGCATACGCAAAAGAATGTGCAGCATCAGATATAAAAATTCATTGGCGTTTAGAGATTGATATTTGTCAATTGCATTGTCCTAACAATCAACAATATCAAATATGTGGCAATAGCTGTACGCGATCATGTAATGATATAACATTCAATAAGAATTGTCGTCAAGAGTGTGTCGAGGGTTGTAATTGCCCAGAAGGACAAACCCTTGATATCCATGGTGAATGTATACCAATTGGACAGTGTCCATGTGAGTACAATGGAATGGAATTTATTGCTGGTCACCGTGAAATCCGTGCTGGAATTAAATCACAAGATCTGTGCACTTGTGCTGGTGGTCTTTGGTCTTGTCGTACTGCAACACCAGTCGAAATAAAAGAATATCCTGCAACTTCTGATCTAAAAACTATTTGCACCAATTCCAAGCACCTTGAAGTAACTACTTGCGAACCAATTCAACCTAGAACGTGTCGAAACATGCATGAAAAAATAGATCAAACTCCAGCTGTATGTCGTGCAGGTTGTGTATGCCAAGACGGCTATGTCCTAGACGCTCCGAGTGGTGAATGTGTCAAACACGAGGCTTGCCCTTGTTATCACAGTGGTAAAAGTTATCGCGAAAATTCAACAATACAACAAAATTGTAATACATGTCAATGCCATAATGGTAAATGGAATTGCACTGATAGAATTTGCCCAGGAATATGTACAGCATGGGGTGACTCTCATTTCAATACGTTCGACGATAAATCATTTGATTTTCAAGGTATTTGTGATTACGTATTAGCAAAAGGCACATTCGGTAACGATGATTGTTTCGACGTATCAATACAAAATGTACCGTGTGGTAGTACTGGTGTAACATGTTCTAAATCAATTACATTGACAATTGGTAAAGGCCTGGATCAAGAAATTGTGACATTAATGCGTGACAAGTCATTACCAAACGGTGCATTCAAACGAATTGCCATCAGAAAAATAGGATTATTCGTATTTTTAGATGTACCTGATTTAGGATTAGTTGTACAGTGGGATGAAGGTACTCGTGTTTATGTTAAATTAGAACCCAGATGGAAGGGTCACACAAAAGGTCTTTGTGGTGATTATAATGACAATAGCGAGGATGATTTTAAATCACCATCAGGTGGTATATCTGAAGCATCAGCACGACTATTTGCCGATTCATGGAAGAAAAATAGTTATTGTCCTGATTCGAAAGACATTATTGACACCTGTGCTATTCATCCAGAACGTAAAATATGGGCAACAGAAAAATGTGGTATACTAAAGTCACAATTATTCGAATCGTGTCATGCAGAGGTTGATATAATGCCATTTGTTCAACGTTGTATTTTTGATACTTGCGGATGCGATGGTGGTGGTGATTGTGAATGTTTATGTACATCATTGGCGGCATATGCACATGAATGTAACATCCATGGAATTCCAATACGTTGGAGATCACAAAAATTGTGTCCTATGCAGTGCGATGAAAGTTGTAGCACTTATACACCGTGTATGTCAACATGTCCGCAAGAAACTTGTGATAATATGGCTATTCTTCATGATGGTACACATTTGTGCAATCAAGACGCGTGCATTGAAGGATGTATTGCTAAATCATGTCCGGCTGGTGAAGTTTACAGTAACAGTAGCTTCAAAGATTGTGTACCACGTTCAACATGTAAGCCTACATGTATGGAAATTGATGGTATTATTTATTATGAAGGCGATAAAATTAGCAGTGATGCATGTCAAACTTGTTACTGTAGCCGTTCGAAAATAATATGCAACGGCGCACCATGTGCCAACACAACAGAAGCAGTAACAGAACCAACAACAGTGCCAATGGAGCAATCGGAAAAGTGTATTGATGGTTGGAGCACGTGGTTCAATCGTAAATCACCAAAAGCAACTGCTTATCCTATTGGGGAAACTATATTTGTAGATGAAGAACCATTGCCGACAATGTTAGAGATGTTGGCAGTCTCGAATTCATCACGTTGTGCCAAGAATCAAATGATTGACATCAATTGTCGGACTGTGAATGGCCACAAGTCACCAAAAGAAACAGCTAGTGATGTTGATTGTAATTTAGAACGTGGATTATATTGTAATAACAATGAGATAGAAGTGAAGGCTTGTGACGACTTTGAAATTCGAGTTTTGTGTCAATGTTATCATGAATTGTCAACGGAAAGCTCAGTTCGTTCGGATATAGTAGCGGTGATTCCTACGGTTGCTGAAAATTGTGATATGAATCATCCGTATCAAGCACATGCGATTAATTGTCATGAATTCTATCAGTGTAGTCCGACAATGGATGGGACAGAATTGGTGAAGAAAACTTGTGGCACCACCATGATGTACAATCCTACATTGCAAATATGTGATTGGTCATATAATGTATTGAAAATTCGACCAGAATGTGGAACATCAACTCCAAAGACTACGACAATTGCATCTGAACGTTGTAAAATTGGTGAACATTGGAACGAATGCGCAATTAAATGCAGTCAAACTTGTCAATACTATCATTACACATTGACCAAAGAAAATATTTGCATGTCTGATAATGATTGTATCGCTGCTTGTGTTCCTGATAATCGAAATGATTGTCCGCCAACGAAATTTTGGAGGGATCCATATACATGCGTTGAAATATTGGATTGCCCATGTAAATCACATGATGGCAAGTCAATTAAACCTGGTGATGTTATTGAAGAATCAGAATGTGAACGGTGTCAATGTTTGAGTAATTATTATACGTGTGATAAGTCGTTATGTTCAACCAAGCTACCAATGACCACCTTAGCAACCGAAAAATTGATATTAGCTACTGAAAAAGTTGTTTCTCATTTTGTTTTCGATAATGATGATAACACAATTATTGTTGCTAGCACTGTTTCACCTGCAGTTCCATGCATCAGTGGCCAATATACAAGTTTGTTAAATGATGGAGTTACATTTAATGCAAGCACATCAGCTGGTAATCAATTCGCACCGGAAAAATCGCGTTTGTCATCATTGAAGGATGCTAAAACAATTTCGAGTTATTGGAAACCACAATATATGGATACAGAACAGTGGATTGATATAAAATTGCCAAAACTTTTACCTGTTTATGGTGTTACTATTCAAGGTACACCAATTGCTGATGAATATGTAACAAGTTATCGAGTTTTATATTCACCTGATGATGATGGAACATTTTCATTTTTGATGGAAAACAGAGAACCAAAATTGTTCCACGGTCCAATTGATTCATTGGTTGCTGTAAGACAATTCTTCAATCAACCAGTTGAAGCACGTGTTATTAGGATAAATCCACAAACTTGGCATCATGAAATTTCAATGAGAGTTGATTTAATTGGATGCAGCGATCATTTAACAACAGAGAATGGTGATGAGTTGACTAGTACGACAATGACACCGTTAGCGACCACTACAATTCATGAAGTTTTTCATAAAAATCCTATTTGCGATGATCCAATGGGATTGGACAGTGGAATAATTGTGGAAGAACAAGTGATTGCATCGTCAACATTAGACAATCTTATTCCCAATTTGAAATTATCGTCACCTGGTATATGGCGTCCAAAGTTAGACAATCCAAATCAATATGTTGAATTTGATTTTTTGCAAAATCGCAATATCACAGGAATTGAAACAAAAGGCGCTGATAATGTTTGGACGAAAGCGTATAAAGTTTTTTATGGCGAGAATAATCGTAATTGGAATCAAATGGTGGACAATAGTGGCAGCGAAAAAATATTCTTGGGCAATTTCGATGATAAAACATCGAAAATTAATTATTTCGATGAACCTGTAAGTGCAAGATATGTGAAAATTCAACCTATCAAATGGCATGAACATGTTGGACTCAAAGCAGAGGTTCATGGATGCTTCTTACCATATCGTAAGTTGAGAATCGTAAATTAATTGTCTTTGCATGTAAAATGCACCGTAAAAGCTTTCAAAGAAGAAAGAAATTATGGCGTTCTAATAATCTGTTTCATTTTTTCAGCTGACAAGCAAATATCACCAGTTGAAATTCAAGAATTTAAATCACCATGCAATGTCTGTCATGAAATGTTTCACCATCCACAAGATCAAAAATGTAAATGTGATGATGCACTATGGTGGAATGGTGAAAAATGTGTTGAGAAATCTCAATGTCCATGTGTTGTGAATCAAATTCCATATGCAGTTGGGACAATATTTGAAACAGGAGATTGTCAGAAGTGTATGTGCGCTATGGGTGGCTCTCCGATTTGTCAATTGAAAACGTGTGACGCTTGCTCTGAGCCAAATACACGATCTGTCGTTACTGAATTGTGTGGATGCGTTTGCAAACCGTGTCCATTCAATATGAAATTATGCCGTACAAGTAATGTATGTATAAATGAAACATTGTGGTGTAATGGGTTCAAAGATTGTCCTGATGATGAATCAAATTGTGAGGTCAAGACAAATGCTGCTACACAAAATGCTGATGTTAATTCAACTACAGTTATTGAAATCACCACAGTTGAAACAAAAAATGGTAATCAAAACTTCTAATGAATATGTTCTGCTTTTGATTTAAAGTGACATTCTATTTTAGAAGGCTATTTTTGCTGGAAGAATAGCAACGCCTTGAACGTTTTATTCTGAATCATAATATTTCTTTATTTAAATCGATTAAGAATAATTATAAATCGTTTTTTTATCTCTGCTATTCAGTTACCAAAATGCAATGCGAGACTCCTGTTTGTCCACCGGGTTATAAACTTGTACCGTTGAAAAAATCTCAATCGATAAAGGCCTATCACTCGTCATCATCCTCCACTTCAACAAAAGAAAGGATCAAGGGAGGTGTTAAAGGGGGTCGCAGAGTTTATGGCAAAGGTCAATCAAGGCCTCGAGTTGCTAAACAACCACGAAAAAAGTAAAAAAGGATCCTGTTCACGTTAAACTCCTCAATCGGGACTACTGTGAATAATCTATTGCTCATTTCTATTTCCAGTGCTGATGAAAACATCAAGTCAAAACCATACGAAATTGAATGTCAACAATTTTCGTGTGCACCGATGAAACCACCACCAGTCTTCAACGATGCAACAAAACCAATTGAATGCCCTAAAGTTGAATGTCCACCGAATTATCGTGTTGTATTCGAACCAATGAGTCTTTACAAACCTGTACCATGTCCTAATTACATCTGCAAACCACCACAACCAATAGAAGCCATTTGCAATGTCACCGGCAGAACATTCAATACATTCGACAATATGGAATACAAATATGACATCTGTAATCATATTTTAGCCAGGGAAATGTATCAAAATAAATGGTACATCACTCGTAAGTTTCAAATGCACAAATTACTTATCTAGAACGTTTTCTCTTTATCGTAGTTATTTTGTACAAATTTTTGTTCAATCCAGAAGCACAATCTGAAGAATTCCATTTTAAATTTCAGTACTCTTCCAATTTTGTGAATGAATTTGTTTTTTTCAGTTGAAAAACACTGCGACATCCGTCATCAACCCTGCTCTCAAGTATTAGCAATCACCATGGACAATGATGTAATTGTTTTACATCCTGACATGCATGTGGAAATAAATGAGTATGAATTTACTCCGAAACAGGTGAATCGTCTCGGTGATAAACACGGAATGTTCAGAATATCACGAGTCGGTAATACAATTCATTTCGTCTCGAATAAATATGGATTCTGGGTTATATGGGATGAAAATTCAAATGTAAAGATTGGCGTTGCAACACAATTGATGCATCGAGTGGACGGCTTGTGTGGTTTTTACGATGGTAATATTAACAATGATCGTCAAAAGCCCGATGGTAGTCGAGCAATTACATCTGAAGATTTCGGTAATAGTTGGGCAATGGATGGAACTCCTGAATGTGAACAGCAAACGTGTCCAAGACATATGTTTGAAAAAGCTCGTGAAATATGCAACAATATAAACGATCGTTCATTTGCAGTGTGTAATAATGTCATTGACACGACGAAATATCTATCACGATGTCTGGAAATCACATGCATGTGTTTAAATGGAAACAATACTAATGAAAATTGTCGTTGTCGTGCTTTGAATTCATTTGCAACTGATTGTCAAGCTGCTGATTCAAATATTGATTTGTCTACATGGAGAAATATTTTAAATTGTCCAATGAATTGTCCAGCGCCATTCATTTATAAAGATTGTTTCAGAAATAAATGTGAAATGAGTTGTGAAAATTTACAAGAAATTGAACCATGTCCGAAAATGACTGGGGTTTGTTTCTCAGGATGTTTCTGTCCAGATGGAACAATACGCAATGGTGATGATTGTATTCCTGCATCAGAATGCCGTGATTGTGTTTGTAATGGGTATGGAAATTCAGATTTAGTTAATTACGACAAAAAAAATTTTACATTCAATGGCAATTGTATGTATGTTTTATCACGAGACATAAAAGAGATCAGGAATAATAACAAAGATGTGAAAAATGAAAATACTTATCAAGTATTCATGAATAATGTTCCATGTGAAAGTGGAGTATGTACAGAATCAATGGCAGTGATTTATAAAGGACATTATTTACAAATTGATCAGATCAATAGTACCAAAGATTTTTCATTAACTCTTGATGGTAAAGAAATGGATGAACTACCGTATAAAAATTCATGGATTACTGTTGAACGTCTATCAAATAAAGATGTGACAATATTAATTCCATCAATACAATTACAAGTTACGTGTTATCATCACAATTTCGCATTCAATATTCGTGTACCGTCACACATATTTGCCGGGGCTATGGAAGGTCTCTGTGGCAATTGTAACGCAAATGATGAGGATGATTTCAAAAAATCAAACGGTGAATTGACTGATGATATTAATGAATTTGGATTGAGTTGGTTGGCAACAGGACTGCCGCAAGCTCGATTTTTAGATACTGAAGAATGTGCAACAATTCATACAATTAAAAAGTGTCAACCACCACCGGCAACAAATGATCCTTGCGCTGTTATATTAAATTCGGAATTGTTTGGACAGTGCCATAATTTAGTTGATCCAATGCCAATTTTGAAATCATGTTACGATACACTGTGTAAAAATGGCGATGTTTGCGGTGATATTGAGGCGTATGCGAGAGATTGTCGTCAAGTTGGGTCGTGTACAAATTGGCGAAGTTATAATTTGTGTCCTTATTCATGTCCTGAAAATTTAGTGTATCAACCATGTGGACCAAGTTGTCCGGATAATTGTGACACTCTTAACATAGTTGAGAAACCAAAATGCTATCAAGATTCCATCGAGGGTTGTTTCTGCCCGGAAAATCAAGTCTATCACAATGGCACGTGTGTAGAGAAACAGAAATGTTTTATTTGCGATGATGGAGGTCATATTGACGGCGACATTTGGCAACTTGACAAATGTACAAAATGTTCATGTACCAAAAAAATCGTTAGTTGTCAAACAATTCAATGTCCAATGGTAAATACCGTTTGTCAAGATGATTTCACACCAATAATAGTGCCGGGTTCTGAGGATGAATGTTGTTTGAAATATTTGTGTGTTCCTACTCCAACGTCAGCGCCAACTTGCGCTGAGCCACAACAACCTGAATGCGGATATGGACAAATAATGAAATTAACAACTGGCACTGATGGCTGTCAAAAATTCATTTGCCAATGTTTACCACCAGAAGAATGTCCAATAATAACTCCATCAGTTGATTCAGAAGTAGACATCACTAATCTACAACTTGGATACGTGAAGATTGTTAATACAACCGGATGTTGTCCAAGAGAAGTTGATGTTTGTAAACCAGAAACATGTCCAAAGCCACCAACTTGTACAAAGTATCATAATCTCAAAGTTAATGAAATTCCAAACAATTGTTGTCCTTCCTATGAATGTCAACCACCAAAAGACATCTGTCTTTACACTCTCGTGAATAATAACGATGTTAATAAAAATGAAAATGATGTTCTCGCAATGAATATCGGTGCAAAATGGAATGACGGTCCGTGTAAAAATTGTATTTGTGAACAGTCCGCTGATAAAATCACAAAAGCATCTTGTATAATGACACAATGTTCAGAACTGAACACTCATTCAGAGATCAATGAATTTTTATTGGAAGAAGAAATAATAATTGATCAATGTTGTCCATTGATTAAACGTGTGGCGTGTAAAGATAATGGAATTGTTTACAAAGTTGATGAAACGTGGCATCCAAATATAAATGATGCCTGTGAAATAATCAAATGTGTGAATGAAACCAGTGGAATTCAAAAGAAAACAATCAAACAAGAATGTAATGATATATGTGACAGAGGCTATGAGTACGTTGAATCTAAAAATAAAGCAATTCATTGTTGCGGCGATTGTGTAGCGATTGCATGTGTTGTCAATGGATCACTCAAAGCAATCGGAAATGTATGGGAATCGGACGATGGCTGTATCAATTATCAATGTTCATCAGACAATGGAACACTTCTTGTTACCGAATCAATTGAACGATGTGATGATTTAGATTTGAATAAAGAGAATAATTATGTCATTGAAGTGAAGAAAATACCAGGACAATGTTGTCCAAAACATATACGAACCGGTTGTCGTTCGATGGGGAATGTTTATCCACCTGGAGCAACATGGAAAAATAGCACAAACAATTGCATCACTGAAATTTGTTCAACGCAATCAAACCAAATTGAACTACAACGTACCGTTGAGATTTGCAATAAGACTTGTGAATATGGATGGGAATATGAAGAGCCAATTGACAATGAACAATGTTGTGGACGATGTAAACAAGCATTTTGCATTGTTGATGGAATTATGTACCGACCAGGTGTTGTTTGGTATTCGAATGATAGTTGCACCACATATGAATGCAAATTTAGTGATGATCAATTGATGATTAGCAGCAGTTCACAATCATGTCCGGACATTTCTACATGTCCTCGTACAGATGTTTATCGTGATGGTTGCTGTGAAAAATGCAACATGACAACATACGATTCACGTAAATCGTGTATGGCAGAAGTACTTGAACTGGACACGACAATTGGAATAATATCAGAGAAACGTGGAGCACACGGTATATGTCGTAATGTTGAATCTATAGACGGATTGACTGAATGCCATGGCACATGTGGTTCATCAACGCATTTTAATCCAATTACTTGGGTACAAGAAACTGATTGTCAATGCTGTCAACCGACTGAAATGAAATCGATTATTGTTAATCTTACATGTGAAGATAAAAAAGTATTTTTGAAACGTATTTCTGTGCCAATTGCGTGTTCTTGTAATGGATGTCGAGGTACAACGCATCCAACAAAAGGACGGAAACCACCGACTAAAGGATAAATCATCAATGAAGTTGAAATTATTTTGGTTCCATTTGAAGTTGATTTGTACACGATAATTTATATCAAGTAATGAGAAAGTCTTTTTCACATTTACCATAATTGTGCATTTGTATCTTTTTTGCAATAATAAGTGTGATAGTTCTTACGTTTTATATGATAATGAATTGCTTTCTTTTCCCTTCTCATCTGTATAAGCTAAAATGTTATCATTGATAGCCATAGATCGAATATAGTTTGTTGATAAGATTGTGTGAAAATCTTTACTGCTTTGCATTTCCTTTTCCAACACACCTATAATAGTTACAAATCATTTAAGAATCGTCTATCAATTTTAATTGGAAAGTAATTTTCAATTATGGTTTGACCTTTTCATCGGCGCATGGTGTACCATCCATAGGAATAACCGTTGGAAAAACTTCGTCACCCATCTCACAACGCAATTCTACATTACAAAAGCCCCATAATATATCTCGGAGATCCCACACTTTTTTCTGTAGAGGATTCAATACGAGCATAATAACATCATGAAATTGTGATCATTATGATAGGAAGGTGAAACAGAATCGGAGTGTATAAATTATTTGCCACTCACCGCAGACTTGTATCCATAACATTGACATTGATCGTCATCTGACAATATTTTGTATCGTCCTGATGGGTTTAATGATCGTGGAGGATTGATGAATGCACAGCAATTAGGTGAACTGAAATGCAACAAAAAGAAATTATACAAAATCCAATCAATTTACAAATAATCAGAGTTGCACTTAGACTTTCAGTAAATTCAATAATGTTGAGTAAAATAATGTAATAGAGTTACGTAAAGAAAAAGTAGAAAGACTTTTCGGAAGTTTCGCTCCATGACAAGCATTTGTCACACCACTTCCCACCAGTCTTCATGAGATGTCCACAGCAATCTCCATTGTCAGTAAAATACTGTGGTTTATCGTGTTTTACGGTCATTCTACAATATGACAAGAAGATACTAATCATCATCTGTACAATATTCGCAACAAATTAAATTATGTTTGTGAAAAACGAGCTTACAAATGAGCCATTTCATGTGCGAGAGTTGGGTAGTTTTCAAAATATTCATTAGTTGTAACAGTGCCAACCAATATGAAACCTTTATCATGTGCTCGAGCTTCATATAATTTATTTGTACTGCCCACGATTCCTTTGACATAAAAGAATTATACTAATATTAACAGATATTCGCCTGTTCATAGACAAACTCAACTGCATTGTTAATATGAAATGCAAACTATAAGTTCAATATTTGTTATATATTCACCAATTACTCGTCGAAATGTTTGGTGATTATCATTAGCGTTTTTCACCATGTTGTATAATGTTTCTCTGATAGAACCATGAAACAATAAATAAAAATATTGAAATGAACAATTTTCTTTTGTTTAGAGGAGATAGAGGAGATCCTGGTCCATACAGTGAAATATTCTCATATTTTACTGTTTAATTTCCATTAAAAAAAAATTGAAACTTTATGAATAGAATCTGAATAATTTTCATTTTTATAAAATCAAAATCATTGGATTCATCAAACTTCAAATGCTTCGGACCAGACTCTCCTCATATAAAACAAAAGTTGATAAATCATCGTGTTAAACAATTACAAAAATACACCTCGTAAGAAAAATGGCTATATCATAAGAATCAAGCGGAATTGTATTCTTTCGAGCACCCAAAAAGCGTCTGAAAACATTAGTAACACAAACACCATCCAGTCTATATTTTGATTCACCGGATTCCATAGTTTCAAGGTAATAACAATCTTTCACAAAATGAAATGATTCTGGCGCCTGTGAATGTTAAAAAATATTTTAAATTACTCTATTCGCATATTTCTTTTGTACATCTACTAAATCAATGAATACTCACTGTTCCTATAATAACTCCAGCAATGTTTATTTGAATATCTACAAATTCCAATTTGGCATATAACATGTCGACACCGTTGAATATAGTCATTACATGAGATATTATTCTAGGATACCAATCAGATTTTGGCACACTATGGAATGAATAAACGAGTATTACATCAATAACGATTCCCATAAATAATATATTTAATTTAATATTCACCCTTCGATCAGCAGTTGTGCTAAATCCCACGAAACTATCACCAA
This sequence comes from Meteorus cinctellus, assembly GCA_030523045.1. Classification (NCBI taxonomy): domain Eukaryota; kingdom Metazoa; phylum Arthropoda; class Insecta; order Hymenoptera; family Braconidae; genus Meteorus; species Meteorus cinctellus. The sequence continues at coordinate 23,675 of JAPYZF010000412.1, forward strand.
GACTTCTGGATAACCATCATATAAACGAGCTTTATATGTAGTCATTAATTCTTGATAAGCAACACCCGAATCAGGATCTATATGAAGAAATAATTATTTAACGTGTATCCAATCATTTGGGATAAATAAGTTTGTTGTAATATTTTGAGAGTTTGATTGCTACGATCGATAAGATATTGAACTTACCACTATCTGCTACCATACGATCATATTTGTGTGTCTTATAACCTGGTCGACGATATACTCCATATTCATTCAATTTGAGAACTGTTCCTTTTTTAGCATGAAGAACATTGAGGGGAAGTTTGTTGATTATGAATTCATGATCAATCATACCAGTCTGGATGAAAAGACAATTTATACCATTCAATTTCTATTCTCATTATTAATTATTCTATTTAGAAGTGTTTGATGTTAAAAGTTATTACGAATTCTTGATTTTTATGAAAGTAAACTGCTGATGAAGATGTTTTGGGTTGTTGATAGAATGTGAATCCTCCCAGTTTTTTCATTACCTGATTGGAAAACAATTGTGTTATTCATTCGTATATAAATTTTGTGATTTTATAATTTATCAAGCAATTTTATTATTATTTACTTCATAATCGCGATCCAATTCATTTCCATCAATGTCTATGGAATTTGCGTCTATTGAACCGTCCAAGATCCACACAGGTAAATGCTCATTGGCTAATACTCGTTTTGTTGGTCTTAATAATACCTCCGCAATGAAATAGCCATTTTCAATTACTGCCAATTTTAAGTGAGGTAATGGTTCTGATATAGGATTTATCGTTTGGCCAACTGTGAAAACATATTTGTCCAATAAATCAGACAATTTACAAATAAAAATCTCGAAAGACGAATTTCTGTTTATCATAAAATTGCAATTGTTCATTCTGGAAAATGAACATGGAAATACCAAAAATTTTCTGCTTCATATCGTATTAAGCTGGAAAATCAATTTCAACGAATTCATGATTAGTTGGATAGAGAACAGTCTGTATAATGCAACAATGGAGAGAGAACATTTTCGGACTTCACAATCGTGATGATATTGAGTAAACGTTTGAAATTATTTGATATAGGCAATTATTTTTTCTTTAATTGACAATTTTTGGTACCCAATTCTACAGATCTCTGAGGTGATTGTGTTTGTTATACGCGACTGTTTTATATTACTACATGGACAATTTCATAAAGTTTAGAAATATATTATAGCGAAAGAAATAATTTACTATACGATAGGTTGATTTTTCAAAACTTACAACAAATTAAATGACACAACAGACTCAAATATATGATCTTCATATTTTTTGCTCCCGACCCGAATAACACAAGACACAATATTCATTTACACGACGTTCGACCACATCACAAGTATCATAAAAACTAGATATATTTATCTATGACCTTAGTAGCTTGATCGACAAATTTATCTGTGGCAATTCACAAGAAGATGATTATTACGGAATTTTTCTATTTTAAGGTGTATAAATCACTAAAGTCATTAGTAAATGTATAAATATAACATATTTTCCTTTGTCTTCTACTCAATTACTCAATCGAAGTAGGTATCAAAGTTGTTGGTAGATTTTCACCTTGGAAAATATTCGAGTCAATACCAATTTAATCAGGCTGATCCAATGTTTGAATGCAATAGGTCATCATCCTTCAGCCAGTGATCAACAAATATTATGCACAATAAAATACACGGATGAATATCATCATAATAGAATATGCTGCTGTGATGAGAACAGACATCCTATTCTAAGAGATTATTTTTGCTGGAAGCAGTAGCAACATGTTGGACGTTCCTTTCTAAAACATAATATTTTGTTATGAAAGTCGATGAGAATAATTATAAATCGGTTCTTTGCTCTATTATTTAGTTACCAAAATGCAATGCGAGACTTATGTTTGTCCAGGTGGTAGTGAAGGAGGTCGTAGAATTTATGGCAAAGGTCAATCAAGGCATCGAGTCGCTAAACAACCCCGAAAGAAGTAAAAAAAGAATCTGTTCACGTAAAATTCCTCAATTTGAACCATTGTGAATAATCTCTTGCTCATTTCTATTCTCAGTAATGATGAAAATAACAAGTTAAAATCATACGAATTTGGGTCTTAACAATTCTAGAGTGCATCGATGAAACCATCAACAGTGTTTAACGATAGATAAAAACAGTTGACTGTCCATCGAATTATCGCGTTGTATTGGGGCCAATAAGCTTGTTTACAAACTTGTACCATAACCAAATTACATTTGCTCTTGAGGTATGAGCGATAATCATGGACAATGAGAACTAAACTAGAACAGAGTGACTTTATATATGATGAATAAATTCGATGTTATATGTTTTTTATACAAAGAAAATTTTATTCTAAACATATAAATAGACCTTATATCATCATTATTCTCATTCGATTAAGAAAATTCGTGCAATTTGGAAAGAATAATAGAAAACTAAACATGATCGATCATGAATTGGACAAATCTATAGTTTGAACATGTACAATTCCTATATAATTATTTATCTCCTCAAAAATCATTTGAGATTATATAATGTGTGCTTTTATCAAGTTTTATAATCTGAATAGGAATGCGTTGACGCTGTAACATATTTGAAAGTAAATAGAAAAACCGCGCATAAGTTTGACCAACAATCAGCAATTTTTCCAACGGAAATAAATAAAATTCCCCATATCATAACCTCCAAAGTGGACCAGTCGAGAAATATATATTCACCCGATGGTGAAGAGGAAAACCAACCTAACCTCAACAAACAACCAATTGATTTCGAGTTAGACAGAGATGGGAGATTGCATTCTGCATTCAGCATTGGAATAAATACTAGAAGAGATTGCTGTTGACTAATAAAACATAATGAAATACTGCTGAAGAAAATCATTTATTAACAATCCAACGATGGAGATAGATAAGTTAGAGCATCTTTCTTTGGTATCAAAGATTTGTACGGAGTTAGAAAATCATTTAGGATTAAATGACAAAGATTTAGGTAACAGATTGATGCATTTATGTTGGAGTTACGTTCATGTTTATGGACGTAACCTAAAAATAAATATTTAGAATAACAACAAACAACTACTAACTAAACTTTTCCTTGTTATTGTAGCTGAATTCATCATCCATTTAGCAGAGAATAATACAACGTTCGAAGGTTTTCGAAAAGTTCTGGTCGAAAATGGAGCTGAATTTTCTGTAAGTATAAACACAACTTATTTTTCGCTATTACATATCTTTTAATAATTTGTCAGACAAACAATGAATTTTTCATTCGCTTCTCAACAGGATTCTTTCATCTCGAATTTATTACGAATTATTCAACACATGAAACCCGCGAAGCCGTCCGACAAAAACTCCGCATCAAAATCATCATCAACGAGCAAGCAAGATGAATTGGCAAGTAAATTTCCAGGATTAGCCATGGCCAACGCAGTGAAATCCAATTCAAATATCAGTGGTGGTGATGATGACATAGTGAATGATGCAATGGCATCACTAGAAGCGTTTGCACCGTCGTCATTGCAAAAAAATGACATTCCACCAACTGAAAAGCAGACGATTGGGCAAGAAAAAAGAGAGAAATCCAGTAAACGTGAGCATTCGAAAGATCGACGACACCGTTCTCGTAGTCCGCGACGAAATCGGAAACATCGGTCACGCTCGCGTGATCGCGATCGTAAACGTCATAAGTCACGTGATCGTCGCAGATCGTCATCAAGAGATCGTCGTAGGTCATCATCGAGAGATCGTCGCAGATCGTCATCAAGAGATCGTCGTAGGTCATCATCAAGAGATCGTCGTCGATCATCATCAAGAGATCGTCGTCGATCATCATCAAGAGATCGTCGCAGATCATCATCGAAAGACCGTAGTAGACGACGTGGATCGCGCGAGCGTTCTCATCGGGATTCACATAAACGTAATCGGAAAAGTCGTACACGTTCTCGTTCAAATGATGAAATCTCGATGGATCCAGAAGTGGGAGAAATTTATGCTGGTAAAGTTGCCAACATAGTTCCGTTCGGCTGCTTTGTCCAATTAGAGGGTTTGAAACGTAGATGGGAAGGACTTGTTCACATATCACAATTGAGACGTGAAGGACGTGTTGTCAATGCAAGTGAAGTTGTGACACGTGGACAAAAAGTCCTTGTTAAAGTATTGAATGTTGGTGGACAAAAGGTGTCGTTAAGTATGAAAGACGTCGATCAAGAAACAGGACGTGATTTAAATCCAGTACTGGCAATAACTAGAGCTGAAGAGGATGAAAAACATTTACGTAATCCTGATCGCCCAACCTCATTACTTGAACTTCAAGGGAATGTAGATGAAGATGAAACATATTCACGTAAACGCGTGCAACGATTATCATCACCGGAGAAATGGGAAATAAAACAGATGTTGGCAGCCGCGTGCATTGATCGTAGTGAATTGCCAGAATTTGATATGGAAACTGGTATTTTACCCCGCGAAGATGATGAAGAGGAAGATATGGAAATTGAATTAGTAGAAGAAGAACCGCCATTTTTACATGGACATGGACGCGCACTTGGTGATTTAAGTCCAGTCAGGATTGTGAAGAACCCAGACGGTTCATTGGCACAAGCGGCGATGATGCAGAGTGCATTGGCCAAAGAGCGTCGTGAACAGAAAATGTTACAGCGTGAACAGGAAACTGATTCAGTGCCGACTGGATTGAGTAAAAACTGGGTTGATCCATTACCAGGCGCTGAAAGCCGTACCTTGGCATCTAATATGCGTGGTATCGGATTGCAAACTCAAGATCTACCTGAATGGAAAAAGCACGTTATTGGCGGAAAAAAATCATCATTTGGTAAAAAAACAAATTTGACATTACTCGAACAACGTCAAAGTTTGCCAATATATAAATTGCGTGATGACTTAGTCAAAGCAGTGACGGAACATCAAATAATAATTGTCATTGGTGAAACGGGTTCAGGTAAAACCACACAGATAACGCAATATTTAGCTGAAGCAGGTTTCACATCACGTGGTAAAATTGGATGTACCCAGCCCCGTCGTGTCGCTGCAATGTCTGTAGCAAAACGTGTTGCTGAAGAGTTTGGTTGTCGTTTAGGACAAGAAGTTGGTTATACAATTCGTTTTGAAGATTGTACCGGACCAGAAACAAACATCAAATACATGACGGATGGTATGTTATTGCGCGAATGTTTAATTGATCTCGATTTAAAGATGTACTCCGTGATAATGTTGGACGAGGCCCACGAGCGCACAATACACACTGATGTATTATTTGGATTGCTGAAGCAAGCAGTTGGTCGACGTCCAGATTTGAAGCTCATAGTCACCAGTGCAACATTGGATTCGGTTAAATTTTCACAATATTTCTTCGCTGCGCCAATATTCACCATTCCTGGCCGTACATTTGAGGTGGAAGTTATGTACACGAAAGAACCTGAGTCTGATTATTTGGACGCTGCATTGATAACTGTTATGCAAATACATTTACGTGAACCACCTGGTGATATATTGTTGTTTTTAACTGGTCAAGAGGAAATTGATACTGCGTGTGAAATTCTCTATGAACGTATGAAATCATTGGGACCTGATGTGCCAGAATTAATTATATTACCAGTCTATTCGGCTTTACCATCTGAAATGCAAACAAGAATATTCGAACCAGCACCACCAGGTTCACGCAAAGTTGTCATTGCAACAAATATTGCTGAAACAAGTTTGACTATTGATGGAATCTATTATGTTGTGGATCCAGGATTTGTTAAACAAAAAGTTTACAATTCGAAAACTGGTATGGACAGTCTTATTGTCACGCCAATAAGTCAAGCAGCGGCTAAACAACGTGCAGGAAGAGCTGGACGCACTGGTCCTGGAAAATGTTACCGATTGTATACGGAACGTGCATATAGAGATGAAATGTTACCAACACCCGTACCGGAAATTCAACGAACAAATTTAGCGACAACTGTATTACAATTGAAAACGATGGGAATCAATGATTTATTACATTTTGATTTCATGGACGCACCACCAGTTGAATCATTGATCATGGCGTTGGAATCGTTGCACAGTTTGAGTGCATTAGATAATGAAGGCTTATTAACGAGATTGGGTAGAAGAATGGCAGAATTTCCATTGGAACCAAATTTATCAAAGATGTTGATTATGAGCGTGCATTTACAATGTTCAGATGAAATATTGACGATTGTGAGTATGCTCTCAGTGCAAAATGTTTTTTATCGTCCAAAAGATAAACAGGCATTGGCTGATCAGAAAAAAGCAAAATTCAATCAAGCTGAAGGTGATCATTTGACATTATTGGCTGTTTATAATTCCTGGAGGAATAATAAATTTAGTAATGCTTGGTGTTATGAAAATTTTGTTCAAATACGAACATTGAAACGAGCACAAGATGTAAGGAAACAATTATTAGGTATTATGGATCGGCATAAACTTGATGTTGTGTCAGCGGGAAAAAATACTGTGAGGATACAAAAAGCCGTTTGCTCTGGTTTTTTCCGTAATGCAGCAAAAAAAGATCCACAAGAAGGTTATAGAACACTTGTTGATAGTCAAGTTGTTTATATTCATCCGAGTAGTGCATTATTTAATCGACAACCGGAATGGGTAAGTTGATTTGTTGTTGAATTTTGTTTACAGACACATTTACGAAATCTGCGTACACTCCAAGATATACCACAAGAACTCTGATAATTTTCATATTGTTTAATATAATTAATTGTACACTGAGAATGGAGAAATTTTCAATGAACAATTTTTAGTTATAAAAAAAAATCGTGTTATGTAAGGAATTAAAATTGTCAGAGTTATGAAGATTTTGATGTGAATGCTGATTTGATGTTCAGCGTGTCGATAAAATAATTGAAAACATATTTTTGACTGAAATTTTCTACAATTATTTTTGTTTTCCAGGTTATTTATCATGAATTGGTGCAGACGACAAAGGAGTACATGCGTGAAGTGACGACAATTGATCCAAAATGGTTGGTAGAATTTGCGCCAGCATTTTTCAAATTCAGTGATCCAACAAAATTAAGTAAATTCAAGAAAAATCAACGCCTTGAGCCTTTGTATAATAAATATGAAGAACCTAACGCATGGCGTATTTCACGCGTACGTCGAAGACGTAATTAAATTGTTCAATACGAAAGTATTTTCCTTGTAAATAATAATTAATGTAGTAAGATTACACACTACAAATAATAAATACATGATTAATAATTCAGGGCGAAAAAAAATTTATTTCATCAATTCTCATCCATTGCATTTCCATTAAATAAATACATTTGAAGACAGATGATTCATTCTTGATATAATATATTTCTCTTTCATAACGTCACGAAAAATTGAGTTAAATTCGAAGACACAAAATAATCATGTCTCATCATAATTTTCTTCTTTCTTTTCTCATAATGAAAGAAGTGAATACCAAATTTGCATATATATAATATTGCATCGGTTATCTGCTTCTTTCATAAATATTATTATTTACACGGAGTTTATGTCACTTGATGAAGTGAAATTCTTCAAACAGGAACTGTTGGAAAATCATTTTTTCCATAAAAAATAAAACCCCAAAATACAAAATCGAAAAAGAGAAAAATATAAATCGAAATTCTTGTAAAAATATTTGATAAATTATTCTTTATGCTCTTGCTGCTTTTTTTTCACAATCTCAACCAACTGACGGTATCGTAACTGACATTCCTCCTGTAATAAATACATAAAGTAATGACAAAAAAAATTGGGAATTAAATTATATTATAAATAACTTGTTATCATTACCTTCGTTTTGCCTTCAATACAAGTCGCTATTTTCTCCCATCTATCTACATTTCCAGCTTTAGGATATTTAATTAACGCGGATTCCAGTGCTTTTTGTTGTTCCTGACTCCAATCAGAAGCGCCTTCATCATTATCAGCTGCACGTGTTTTCACTTTTTTTGGTTGAACCTCAACTTGAACATCGTCTGTATTCACTTTGGGTTTTAAACCTTCATCTTTAATTTTTTTCGCCATATAAGTCACTTCGTTTACTGTACGATTCATTGCAATAGCAATTTTTTCCCACCGATCTTGAGTACCACCAGGATATTTTTTGACTAATTTAATCAATTCAAGAATATCATCATCCGTCCATAAACCACCACCTGTTTTTGGCTTTTCATAAACATTATTTGGACGAATATTTTCCTTTTTATTATTATATGTTTCATTGGTGCTATTTCCACTGTGTTCTTGCGGTGTAAACACTGGCCTACGTCGACGTGGACCACGTGGAACTGGTTCTGGTTCAGGTTCTTCATTTTCTTCGGCTCTAAAACAGATCAATGAAATCAATTCAAATGAGAAATTCAATAAACATATCAAACAGTAGAAATATTCTGAACTATGCGTACAATGCTGCTTCTTCCTCTTCTCTTTTCCGTCGTTTCCTCTCTTCAATCATTTCTTTAATTGCACGTATTGTTGATGGTATACCAACAATTGACGCTACAGTCCAACGTGGTAATTGAAATGGCAATGTGTTAAAAACACTTGGAGATGGAATTTTCTCAAGTATATCTGCTAAATCTGGCACTTCCATTTTACCTTTACGATTTTTCTTTTGTAATTTCTGTAATTTACTACCTAACACTTGTTCCTGTAAACCAAAACCAACAATTAATAAATGAATTCTTCATTTTATATTTATTATTCGAATCATTTCTCAACAATTTCAAAGACTCACATAAGTATATCGTTTTTCAAGGTATGCTGCCCATGCCACAAGATATTGCCCAATTGTTATAACTATGAACAATATAATGCTCATTTCCAACAGTCCCATTTTTCGCACATGACGATAATAATATACAGCAGATCGCCAATTTGGCAATCCATTGACAAGAACGTTGTCATAATGCTTTCTCTTATTTGGATCTTTTAAAACGTCATAAACAGATACCAACTGAAACAATGGAGAAATGTATGATTAATATTATGTACATTTTCATAACTGTAATTTTCGTGTGCATTGACGGTTAAGTCATTTATGCTTAGATACTATTCTATCATATGATTGAATTTAATTGGCATTAAATAATTAAATCGTTAAGATTACACCGCAAGTATTTATGTATATCGCACTCGTCGTCACAATTATTTATTCGTTGCAGCGAATTTTATTCAAGTCAAATGATGTGAAACATTAATATTTTGGAAAGAACAAAACTTCCATAATAAAACTCTACGATTTAAACATGAGAAATACACAGTAGAGTCGAATTGACTCTTCTATATGATATAACTACATGAGGTTTATCACATAATTGAACTTGTAGATAGCCCTGAAAAAGTATGTCCAGACTGATCACAATTTTAATTTGATATTCCACTAATTGTCGATTGTGTTCATATATATAAATTTTAGTTTATAAACTTCGAAACGAACCCTTACAAAACCAAGAATATGTAATTGCTCATCTTTTCTTAATGAGCTTCGTTTCAGGAAAGCGTAAATGTGAAACCTTCAGTTTCCCCGCGTTCCTCATTCCCAAAATCTTCAATTAAAATTCTAAGTACTCATAATTACGTCAACGTGGCTTAATCCACGTACTCTCATACATATCAAAAGCCTTTAAAAAATATTTTTCTTACATTTCGAAATTTCACATCCGCATCTGGTGCATCGTTTTTATCTGGATGCAGTTGCAATGATAATTGCCGAAATGCTTTTCTTATACTCGTTGCATTGGCGTCCTGTAACAAACAAAAAAAACCAAATGAATAAATAAATAAATCGATAAATAGAGAAACAAATTAATAAATTATATCACAAATACCTTTGGAACGTTGAGTAGTTCATAAAAATTTTGATTAACTTCTTCAACAACATCAAATACTTCCAATTCTTCATTGTCCCATGCAATTGATTGCTTACATATGTTCAAAAATTGTAATACACTGAACAATATATATAAAATCTTCATTTTCGCAATTTATGTGACTTCAGTTTATGTCTTGAATTCATAAAATAATAACATGGAACCATCAATCTTTATAGTTGTAATTCTTTTTACGTTTCATTCAATAACCTCAATTATATTCAATAAACATAAACAATAAAAAATTTCAATTTCATTGCAACCTTTTTTTTGGATAACCTGTATGTGTGTATGAATATATGTTAAATTCGTTGCCACATTTTCATTTTCGGTCTCTCTTTCTCTCTCTGTCACTGGCACTAACCTTCTTACGCCGACCCCCACTACTTCATCAGCGTACATGAGCTAATCTCAGTCTGATCGTCATCAAGTTGACGAAAAACACGTTGAATGTACATGCGTTACCCCTTTCACTTCGTCACATTCGTTTAAATTCATCATTTGATCGATAGGTGGCTAAAATTTATTATTTTGTTCTTTTTGATGTTATCGACGTAATTACATAACCTCAAACGCATCAATGAATGCTTGTTGGTAATAAAGATATTAGAAAAGGATTGCTACCTTACCGATAGAGATTGTTAGATGAAAACCGGGAGATTCGAATGTGATTGAGTTGTAATTTTGTATTTTGTAGATGAATAGAATCAAATTTTTTCAAATAATTCAATAAAAAGTGTAATTTAATTCTCATAATATTTCTATTTTTAACTTTTATCATTTCATCTCTTTAAATATTATTCTCTTCCACTATTTCTAGACAACAATTATAAATCCCAATTATACCCCAATTTTAATTTCGTCACTGAAATTCATAATCGATCGTGTACGACAAAAGAAAATAAATGAAGTATTAGCAGTTGACAAATCCAAATAGGGCCACCAATAAAAAAATATAAATTCTCTGTACTACACATTATTAAAATTGTCAATTAAAATTACAACAAATATTCACATTTTAAATTCGTACAATCAGCACTCGCATTATATCTATAATCCACTAAAATATTTGAATTCATCAATGACATTTGTGTAATATATGAAATACATTCAGTTCCATTTTCCATTTATTATCTGCACAGTCGTATTGCGCAGGATCTACTGATATATACCTGACGTATCAGCACCCTAAATGCCCCCACCTTTACACACGCAATACACCACTAACGATACCATATCATTCCTTAGTTTGGTTTGGTTTTGCCGTTTTCTTCTTTGTATAGAATGGTGCAAGCGATCCGCATCTCGCAGCCTATCGCACCGACTCTCCTAACTTTCTTCTTTAGTCAAGTAAGAGTGATAATATACTACGTATAATTTTGATAAAAAATCTGAAAAGAAAAAGAAAAACAGAAAATATAAAAGAATAAAACAATCGCTAAAGAATTATATTAATAATCATTAATAATGTATTATTTTAATGTGCAAGCATGCATATATATTATATTTCAAGAGTGCTAATTTAGACACACGAAGAGTATATAAAGCGACTATGATAGAGAGAGAGAGAGTTTTGAATCGCATCCGTCAGCAGAAGTCGATCAATAACGTTGTGCTTAGTTTTCTTCCATCTACGTCTAGACAACATATTTCAAATTAATATTTTAATATTCAATAAAAATGTGTATGAGTATGTATTTATGATAGTTAAAAGTGTTATTTAATATTCGATTATTTATGTGTAAGTTGAAAAATTGATAGAATTATCTTTCAGCTCCTTTTTTTGCTTTGTATTTTATTTTTATTTGCCATTTTCTTCAAGTTTTTGTAATTATTCGTGTCGAATATTTTTATATTAATGAGTTGATATTGGATTATTTTAAGTTAAAGTTTATTTTGTATTTTTATATTATTTATATTGTGTAATTGCTGTTTTTATAGTTTTTCAATTGATATTGAAGAAGTAAATGAAAAATATTCATTTTAAGATTTTATAAAAGTTTTTAAATGTAAAATAGTTGAATTATAAGTTATTTATGTTTGCATATTTTCTCATTTGCATTTTGGTAATTATTATCGCTGTCATTATTGTTCTATTTTACGTTATAAATAATGAATTTTTATTACTTTTCGTTTTTACTTCATTTTTTGTTTTGTCATCGTTTTGTTGAATGAACAATTCGTTGATTTATTTAAATCCAAATAATTTATTTGTTGATCCAAATGAAACAAAGTGTCCAAGTAATGAACAATTTCATTGTTATTTCTGTTATCATATCATTAATATATATTAAATTTTTGTCCAATAGTAAAAAAGAACAATTTAATTTTAATTACCTGCATTTTTCATTTCCTTCAAATTTTCCATTGTCATCATGTCTTTGTTTGCTGAATTTTCATTCCAAATTGATTCACCTAAATCATTGTTCACTTCAATTTGATTCATTTTCAATCAAATATGTCGAATCAAATGCTAAATAAGTGAATGTGAGGTTGAAAATCACTAATAAAAAATATTTCCATGTAGTTCCATTGATATTTTTTTCATCAACTGTTCAAGAAATCCACCAACTGCATTCAATTCTTCAGCAAATTATCCTTCCACTCATCCTCATCTATAAACAATTCAAAAATATTTTAATCGTACCTCCATTATATCATTCATTTGTGCATTGTCATAACAAATAGGTTAGATAATATTTATTTTTCATTTCAATAACAGTATCATGTAAAAGTATCTAAAAAAATCTCTATTCTGCTTTCAAAGGTCTCTGCTAAGTTCTGCAATGGAGGGCATGTGTAAGTCTTTGTAATCACGTAAAAAAAAGTAAACAGAAACAAAAAAAAAACTACAGTTAAACACATCTAATTATATCTTAGTGTTGTATAATAATTTATTAATTTCTTCATAGTTGATAAATATCAAATAGATATATTAACCAACACCCGAACAAAAAACACCACGTGATTATTTTCCAAATATTTCTTTTCCATTTTGGTCCTTCTTTTTTCAGCTGCTCTCCACCAAAAGAGTGCTGCTCACTGGGCTGCTGTTATATGTATTCACAACCAACAACTCCAGTTGCTGAGATGTTCGCAATCTTGATCTGGACTTACTGGTATTTATGGTTCGTAGAATGAGACAATAGTTCAGGAAATTAAATCATCAATAAATGATGATTGTATTCACTTATATCTAATTTATTACACATCATTAGCAAGATAACCAAAATCATTTCCAACTCACTGATTATATTTTTTCCTTTGTCTGTAATAGGGCGGCTATATTAGCAGGATTGACATTGGCAGCGGTTTGTGGTTGTTGGTTATGGCAAAGAAGACGTATTGGATCATCCGATGACAGTACATCATCTGAAAGAGCATCATCTTCATCATGTTATCCACCACCGCATTATAGTCGTTGTAGTTCATTTGTTCAGGCTTTGCCACCGCCATATAATGAGGTGATTATATTTCTAAACAATAATTAATTATAATTATTTATCGATCATGAGTGATACATGTAAGTTTTATATATTTAAATAAATATGAATTCAGGTGACAGCAAAGCCGGATTTATATCCATTGGTGATTGGTTTTGATGAAGGAATGGGCAAAGGCACATCTGGTTTTGTCATGCGATATTTCCGCACATTGTCACACGCAAGCACATTGGATTCATTAAGTTCAAGTTTCATGTGCAATGTTGTTAATGAAGCTAATACTATTATTCCACCGCCATATTCATGTAATAATAGTATTGATGGATTATCAACAATGGGATGTGATAGGGCAGAAGTTGCTGTTGATGGTTCAGTTGTTTCGCTTGCAAACAACCGAACAACCTCTGACATATCGAGTTTAGCTGCTCAATCACCGTGTTCGCCACCACGAGCTACTAGTCCAACATTAGAGGTATGCATCCACATAGAATAATGGACCGGGTCAACTATTTCAATGATTTGTTCAATAAACAAACGTAAAAAATTTAATTTCATGCAAATTCATGAAAAGAAATAGTAATTGAATATTTTTTTTTATTGCAGTTTCGTGAGTTGCTCGATAAAATTAAGCAACTACCACATAGTGATCACAATCGTGCAATTTCATCGAATAATAATAATAATATTAATTACAATAACACAAATAATAATATTAACTACAATAATAATAGTAGTAATAATAATAATTCATCAAGTGGTTTTAATTCATTGAATAATAATTCACCACCGTCATTGCGACCATCAAGTCCAGCTGGTGAATGTGCTAATTCACGTATGCGTCGTGCTCGTGGTAAAATGTATATGCCATTGGGTTTACCAAGTGCACGTAATAAGACCAAACGATGGTTGTCACGTTCAGCACCAACAACACCATCCGGCAATATACCAATGGGAATGTTGCCTGGACAAAGTATAAGACCGTCCGATGCTGATATTTACAATCATCAAACGATACCATTGCTCGCTGAACAAGAAGAAATAATAGATAATAATTCTATTGTTGGTAATAATAATTCATCATCTTCACGTCATGTTATTCCGTTGCTATTCGAACATGAAGAAGAATCGCAACAGTTATGACAACAATAGTATATGAATATTGATGGATTATTGATTATTATACAGACATAAGTGTCGCGTTTATTTCGATCGTTTCAAGATGGAATATAAATATATATATGAACGATTTAAAACAATTGGAAGACACAAAAAAACGTCCTCGATTTTAACGATTTTAATGAGAAAAAAAAAGAAGAAATGAATAAATAAATAAAAGGACTAAATGAAGTAAGAATTATCAAGACTGTTGAACCGAGTTTGGAAAATGCATATTAATTATATAAATAATAACTTCAATTTTAATTGAAAGATTTTAGAAAACGTGAGTAACAATTTTAGGCGCTTTTGTAAAAAAATACATTTCGATATTTTATATTTTATTGTGTTTATGAGGTATTTTTATTCAGATGCCGTTAATGATTATCACCATAGGTTTCAATTATTTGTTGCAACAAATATCTAATGATTATATCAACTGTAAAAACATTTTGAATTATAATAATCATTGTTGGTTTTTCGGACAAATTTTGATAAGAAATATCTGAATGTCTCTCATTGCATGAAACGAAAGAAAAATATTTCATTAATTATATTGAGTATTTACGAATTTTTTCGTAGTAGAAGATTTGGAAAAGATCATTTAATATGATTCATTGTGACATCAGATATGAAAATAATTTGATATGACATTTCAATGTTTCCTCAATTTTTATTTATGAAAATAGAAAAATAATGGAATGAGATGTGACAACACATTTATTCAACTTGCAATGTTTAATTGACATACAGACACATACGAATGTATATTCTTGATAGTGATGTGGGAAGAAATTCCATCCGAATAGCCACCAAGAGAAAATGAGAGAATGAAGAAATAAATGTGGCAAAGAAAATGAATAGATCTGGATTTGAAATGAAAGAATACATCAGGATGAAAAAGTTATTTCATTGCTTTGAATTTTTATCCTCATGAACATCAACGAATTATATGCAAAACACCACTTGAATTTCTACTTGTAAGTGGAATTTTATCGAAAAAATTAATGCGAATTGGAATACAACGAATATCAGTACGTGTTAATGATAATTTGAGAAAGAGAATGAATAAAAATATGAATCATTGAATAACATATTGAAATGATACCATTACAATCAATGAAGTAGCATTTGTAATATCAAATTTTGCATAATTAAACCTGCGCCGCTGATCAATAAATCTAATTAGCAGAATTTCACATTAACGAATTCACAGTTTCCACGTGAAAAAATATTTTAATTTTATTCCTATCAAATTCATAAAACTAGAAACAGTTTTCCTAAATTTTAACAGCAAATTCAAAATATCCACATGAATATGATAAATTTAAATATCACATCTACGCCAAATATTTCGATTTTAACAAATACCCAAATGAAAATCTCGATTTTCTTAATATTCCATCCTGGCAATGTCCGTTCGAATGAAAAAAACAGAAAAGTCTTGATGACAATATAAAAATATATATATACATCGTTTCTCATGAAATGATAATTGAAAAAACAAACAAAAAGAAGAAAAAAAAAGTCACAAAATGTACAACCCATACATATAATTACACTAAGAATTCCGTCACAAATAAATGAAATGAAAAATCGAATGAAGAAAGTGAAGGACCTAAAAAATTATTCACTAATATAAAAATTCTATAGTTAACATAGTATGTTATTGAGATACAACAAAAAAACCGCAACAGCGATTAATAGTTAACACCAATAAATATAATAATTACATGGCCTGGTGCACAAAACACAGAAAAATAATATGTTAAATAAAAAAGAAACACTTGGCAAATTAATGGAACGCACTAATGAATGAAAAAGAATACAATGAACAAAAGAAAAATTAACACACTCTTGATTCAATAATTGGAATAAATAAATAATGGATATAATTCCGTGAATTAAATATATCAATTTAAATGCGGCACGCACATCTATATTGTATAATGCGTTCACACGATTCCAAATGAATATATATTGTTAAGAAGTAGATTTCAATTATTAAATATGTAAAATAAATTACAAGCGGCTCGATTAACAATATATATAATAATGATTATAAAACAATAATATATATCATCCGCGTATACATCATGTATTGTCATGTATTTTTTTATGGAATATAAATACAAAATAAATTCCGAAATTAATAAAATGAAAATTCTTGTGAAAAATTTCCAATTCGAATAATCGTGTCGCTTTATTATTCACCAAATTTTATTAAATGCGGGGCATCTTTTTTTTTTAAATTTTTTCGTCGCTGGAGAGCAAGCATAAACTTGTATTTATATGACAGATACATATATGTAAATTATTAAATAAATTTTTGTCATCGATTAATCAATGATAATAAACGTATTTCACTTTCACAATTTGCATTTTTATTTATTCGTACTTTGTTTTTTGTTTTCATTGTGACGACAAATTTATTGTTTTTTTCTTTTTCATTTGTTATATGTCATGATTATGTTTAGTGTAACATTATATTTGTAACATTCAATATTAATTGTTGTTATTATCTATTTGTTAGTATGATACATATATGGATATATGTGAAAACAAATAAAATAAATTTAATAAATCTAACCTGATGCTTTTTTATTGAAAGATATTCAAAAGCTGTTTCGTGTTGTTTTTTCCTTATTAATCATTACTGGCGTTGTTTCTTTTACTTATTTTTTATTTTCATCTTGTGACGGCTTCGTTCAATACCTGACTATCAATATAATGAATATATTTTTCATATTGTGGTGTAATTATCAAATTATTTTCGCATCATTTATTCCTTTTTCTATAATATATATTTTTTATGTTTGGTCTTATTGATATATTTATGGAAATTATGTGCCGACGATTGAAAAGGTATAAATAATTAACTTTATGTAATAAAATGAGGAAGAAAAATAATGACGCAAAAAAAATGTGGAGGCAAATTAAAAAAATATTGATGAATGAATTGAAATAATTTGAATGAGCTTCAATTAATGCATCAAAAAATATTTACAACCTACTTAATATTTCTTATTAATTCTGACCAAAATATATATCACACGTAGATCAATGAACTCAAACCCGATACACAAACACATATGTTTATATATGTAAGACATATTTGTACAAATTATTGCCCGAAATTGACAACTCTAAATAATAAGAATTTTCTTTTATCAATGTAACTGATCTAATTATGAGTTCAAATCTACAATTATTGTTCAACAATATCCACATTTTACAATACATAAATGTTTCTTTCTTTCTTTTTGAATATTGGACTTTCAGTCGTTATTTATTTATTAATTATTTTTCATACAATAGAACTCTAAACTCAGATGAATGTGGTCGATAAAATTTTCACAATAAAATTTTGTCGTAATTTTGTTAATTATAATAAAAACAAAAAGAATAATAATGTTAAAAATACATGTATATGTACATAACGTTCTGTAATGCATAATCTACTCAAAAATTTATGTGCGCACGGATAAATATATGATTTTTTTGTTTTTTTTTAATATAATCTCAAAGAATTAATTTAAGTTTTCTCAATATACAAAAATTGTATACATATATTTTATTTATATATTGTGTCATGCAATTTTAGCATCCTCGACTAAATCTGCTAACTAAAATTCATGTATTGACTTAATTCATTAGTTTATCGCTAATTATCAGCCTTTCTTTTAAATATATTTCTTTGTTTTGTGTAATTTTTATGATTCATTGAAATTGTTATTGCGAGAAAAAATTTTTCTTTTCTAGGACGTGAAAAAGTTTTGTATTTGTGTATCATTAAGTTTCTATTCTTTGCTTACATTTCAGTTTTACTGGCCAAGAAAATACTTTCTCGTTTTGGCATTAGTAGTAAAAAGTGGTAAAAAATGTTTTGTAGAAAATTCCACTTATCTATTGTTTTGTATCGTAAAATGGGAAAATTTTTTCGTGATAATTAATCTATATGACGATGCGGAAGGCTGATTATACTATATAAATATTGAAGGACGCAACGAATTCTATTCATTTATTCAACCTTTCGAAGCGCTCATTGAAATATTACTTTTGATGCAACTAATTCATTTGTATTTGGTTCAACTTATTCTTCAGGGATTCGTAATAATTGCACATTTTGAGCATCCCAGATTGTACGTTCTTGAAAATCTGAGTAATATCGAGACTGAGTAATTTCCCAAAATTTTTTAAATTGTTTTCAAACCATTCCGCTATGGGAAAGAAAGACACTTCTAAGAGTACATCGATGAAAATTGTGAGTTACGATTAAACAACCGAATAAATTGACTTTTATTTTTTCGTGTGAACCAACCCAATAGCTAATCGCATTCTAGTCTTTGGTTATCACTTGAAATTACAGAACTGATATTGAAGGAAACTTTATGTGCACACAATACTGTAATGAAGTGTCAGGGGACAATCAGGATTTTGCTAGAAGTTAGAAGAAGTGAAAAGAAAAAAAGTGGCATGAACATTCATGTGTGCCGTTATCGAGATGAATCTAAATAAAACATAAATTACATATGTACAATTTTGTGGGATTTAAATACTTCACATAGAAGTCAGCAAGTGCATAAATACTATTGATATTTTAGGTATTAGCAACTGAACTATCAAAATGGAATAGCTGCTTGTATAGATTCAATCATAGGGAGTTCCATGTCCTATTTAATCTTTCATATACAATTATTTCGTATTTGTCATTTTTTTGACGATATTTTGTGCATGTCGCACGATCATTTTAACATGAATTTTTCTTCCCTTTTCAACTTTGAATAATTTTCACATTGCTTGAACTGAAAAATTCTTATCCAAAAATATCCTTATTTCTCAGATATGTGAGCAAAACACTTGTAAAAAAAAAATCAAAGACTAGAACGCGATGAATAATCCCTTCGACTAAAAATAACCTCGTAAAATTTTTAAGCGATACTCGTATGGTTATTCGATCCACTAATAGCACTAAATAATGCAGAGCTATTACGTTTGAAACTACCGACTTGCTCATCATTCCAAATAGGTTCGCCCAATAACGATGATAAATTCTGACATAATTTTTGATAATTTTCTCGTAATACTTCTTGATATTCTTGTTGATCGCTCGTAATTATTTTACTGTTTATCTGCAATGCAGTATAGCAAATTTTTATAAATTCCCTGAATATATCCTTCAATTCCTCGACTTTTTCATCAGGATATTGTGGTGATAATGCTGGATCTAAAAATGCTGAAGCATATGCGAGTGGTCCAGCATTAACCGTAACGCAAACGCTTCCTTGTAATCTTAATTGTAATTTCTTTGCATCAGTCGGTACAATTAGTGCAACATCTATCAATTCTTGTACACGTTGTCGCATTTCATCTAATGCAACATCAATCGGTGGTAATTCAATTAATTTCTTGGAAATTACAGTGATACGTTTTTTAATGTATGGAAATGAATATTGGGTTTTGAGAATTGTTCGACGTTTCCATTGATCTTCTGGATTACCACGTGGTTTACCCTCTTTTGTGAATGGCGTTTCAAACATAAAACTCGCAACATCGTGATTTTGTTCAAATTCAGTTAAACGTAATTCCAATTCTTTCTTTTCAAAATATGGTATGACATGAGTTACTTGAATGTATGCCATTTTTTGATCCAAATCACTTTGTTCTATTGGCACTGAATCCATAATCATTTTCACATTTTCAATTCCAAATTTTTCAGCGTATAAACGATGAAGTCGTTCAGATATTTCAGATAGTGAAGTTATTTTTGGCTCTTTATAAATGTATTCCTGTCCATTTTCCTCTTCAAAATATGCCTAGAAAAAAGTACGAACTTATTTATCTCACATTCTTTATAAATTACAGTTTAATTATATCGATAAACTCGCCTTCAAGGTTACAGTTCAATTAAATTGTAATCAATAAAAATTGAGTAATTGAAGAAACTGTAGTTATGATATAATTAAATTACTTACCGAACCGAAAAATGCCACACGGTAAAATCGTCCAAGTAAACGTTTTCCCGTTTTCGTAACTTCAACAATTTTATTGCACGCCTGTGCAAGATGTGAATAACAATTGGATAATGCACCATAATTACGTATGTTTTCGTAAATTGGTACGATCAAACGATAGAGTGGACCAAGTAATTCAAAGCGTTCAGCTTTTGTTAACATTTCAGCACAACTTTCCAATTGTTCTAATAAAATTGATTCATTGTAATGAACATCTTGTACCCCTGTAATTAATTAAATTTCCAATAATTAATCAAGAAATGTTAAATATCTATTAACAAAAAAATAATACAGCTAATAAAAAAATTAAATACGTTCAAGCAACAGCACAAATAACAAATAAAACAATGTAGGATAAGAATAATAACAAATTTGTGTGTTAGTGCAGCGTTTGCCAAAAAATTTGGATTAGGAATATAAGAGTGATTTGGGTGTGTGGACACGACGACAACATACAAATCTCACCAGCATCAAGCTTCAATCCTCTCTCGTCTCTGGATATATTAACAGATATTTTTTCGAATGCTTCCGCGCCCCAATCATGTATTTTCTTTAATTTCAAATATTCTGCCATCAATGCAGCGATATGTAATTGACAACACGCAGCCTGTTGAAAATTAAATATATAAATAAATTGGAATGGAAATTAGTTATTCAATACGTTGAATGTTTCTAATAATGAGGGATTAATATTTCGGAAATATCCAATGGCATTTTTACAATGAGACTTTACTTCTACACGTCCGATCAATTGATTCATTGATGATAAATTATATAACATATTTAATAGAATTGTTTTGTTTGTCTTTATTACATTACCTCAGAAAAATTTCCATCTCTCGCGTGATTGCGAGCCATTGTTTCAAGCCATGTGTGCCGTAATTCCGGTGTACTTGCATACGAGTTGGCCAAACTGTGTTGTAAATCAACGAGCATTTCTGGATCATTGTTGTGTTCACGCATTTGTGCTGTAGCCATTAAAACTGTTCTAATACGTTTATTCAAATCTTTAACTTCAACTGGAAATCCTGTGCCTTTCATGACTTTGTCTGATGATGCATAACTATTAATAAGTGATAATGATTCTTGGAAACGTGAATTATTTAATCCAATTACATTTCCGAGCATCTGTGACACTGATATGATCACCTAAATAACAAAAAGAACCGAAGCATTGTAAAAATTTAAATTGTAATCTCAATCATTTAAATGTAAGAATGAATACAATTGTTTACACAAACCTGCAAGTGCACGCGAATCAATCCTTTACGATTAGTAAACTCAAAATTACTTCTCATCAATAAATACAATAATGCACATGACTCCTGACGAATTGAACTCAATTTGCTGTTGCAACATCGCAATAGTTCGTAGCAAAGTCGTCCACAATAAACAGCATTACCTAAAAACGAAAATATACTTCAAGTCTTCATTCTATTCATTTTCGTCAAACTTATTGAAGCATGATAAAATATTTTAAAACTAACCTTGAAACAATGCAATAGAATAATTATTCAAAAATGCACGAAGACTCGCAAAAACATGTCGGAATAATGTTTCAGATTGTCCAAGTTGAAGAAATGTTAAATAAATATTGAATAATTTTTGCATAACTGGATTATCGCCATCACCAACTAATAAAACATCTTTGAAGTGTATACAAAATAATCCCAAGCAATCCAATGCAATTAAACCAATTTCTGTTGCCATATTTGCTTCTAATGATGCTTGATGAAATTTCCCAGTCTCATCATCAACTAAATTCTCACGTACAACTGTATTATGAGGTTGTAATGTCCCTGAACCTGAATTGTCAGCAATAAAATCAGGTGGCGCCATTCGTGCTGGCAATGTCATGGCTTTAACAGTCTTTATTTTCATCGAATGTGAATTAGTCATTGCATTAGCTGCAATAATACGTTTACCAACATATTTAAAATGATGTAAACTCATTTCGATGACTGTGAAAAAACTTATTATTTCAGTCTCCGAACATTGTTGCCACCATGCAATAACTTGATGATCACCCAAATATTTGATCACAAATAGAAAGCATAATAATAAATCTTTCATTTCAGATGATTGAAGTTTATCACAACGCGATGATGTTTGTGTCACACTTAATGAACGTGAATGACCTTTTTTCTCATTTGAAATGCCATTCTCAGTTGGTTCACGTGCAATTGTCGTTTCTTGACTTATATGCGAATGTGATGCACTTGATAATGTTGATGCATTTGATTCAATGCTTGCACATGAAAATCCATTCGCCATACCTTGACCGGCAATCGCTGCGAAATATGTTGAATCACGTAAATGCATTGATGCACGCATTGGCGATTGTGTATCTAAATGCAGTGTAAAACGATGAACTGATTTGGGTGTATCATTATTTGTCACTGTTGAATTATTAATTGCATCTTTGTTGTTACTCGCCAAACATGAACTGCTACTGCTTGACATACGATTTTCTTTTGTATTCTTATTTTCTTTCAATGATGATTCAGTCTTCGTATCATTTGTATCATAAATTGACTCTAGTCTGTGCAAATTTTCCAATACAACACCCAACCATGGAATATATATTGATGCAATACGGCTTAGTTGACCTTTATTTTGATATCGATCATCCAATTCATGCTTTGCCAATAAATCACGTAGTGTTGCTATTGCAACTTTTCGTATTTGTACAACTTCATTCAATGATGATTTGACTTCTTGTAGTAATAGACCAACGAGAAAGTGATGTTTACAAAATTCTTGTGATAAACAATATTCCAACATCAAATCTGAAAAATTCAAATTTTTTATATACAGTTTATGTCCATAGAAAAATAATCATTTTCATTTCTCTATTTTTATTTTGAATGTGTGTATGATTTTGTTTATATTTTTCCGAACTCTTTTGCAATGTGCATTTTTTCTTACAACACTTAGTATGTGTTTTTCTAATCAGTCTAGTCTAATCGTGTGCTAACTGGACATTTGTGCGGATACAAACAATATAATAAGTAATTATAATATATTTTAGGGGGAATATCACAGTAGAGCATCGAGAAAGTTCTTCAGTCCATTCTTCCCTTTTTTTTTCTATTTCAAACGAAATTTCCTCGGAAAGAAAAAGAAACTTCCAACACCAGATATTTATATTTTTAATGGTCTTATGGATGAAAATAGAAGAAGAGTGTCAAAGTTCTCATCACCTTGATCTTCCCCCTTGGAAAAAATATATAAAAAAACTTTTTTGTTCCTTTTATGAAAGTTTTCAATAACATCAATGACATACCATCGGAATTATCATCCGCCACTGATTCAGAGTCTTAGCGATCATTAAACGAGAAATATATTACAAATTGATGTTACACATTCAATGAAATATCCATCAATTATTATCATTAATGATTAAATATTCAAATTATATTCTATGTAATTTACCTTTGCTCGTAACACGTGTCTGCATCATGGGTAAATTAAACGATACATAATGCTCATGCGAGCAAATAATTTGTAGGAATGTAAATTTAAAATCCTGCAATGTTCTTGAATCACCAGGTGAATAATTATCCATATAATCATTGATTAGCGAGAATACAAAACCACGGTCCATAAATGTTAAACATTTCTGTAAAAACACAATAAAATAAGGGATGAAAAATGGCAAACATCAAATGGAATCTTCAATAATATCATTTATGATCCTTCCAGATATATCACTCACCTTTAAGAAATAGGCGAGACTTTTGTTGAGTTCATGCGTTTCAACTGGCATCTCTTTATATTTATTCATCAAATACGGCGTTATAATATCCAATAGTTTTTTAATCGCCTGATGATAATCATGCGAAAATCTTTCATTGCGATGCATTTTAATTCTTCCAGTTGTTAGCATATATTGCGCCATACTTTTAACCATAATATCAAAAAAAAAATTGGAATGGTGCATAAATTTATTGACAACTAAAAAATCTGTATTACTTGGCTGCAACAATGACGGTAGATATTTAGCCAATTGTTCATGCACTGTTGTTGTTGCAGTGCTCGTTGACGGTAATACGAAAACATATTTGACATATGTCTGTAAAATTTCCTTTCGGTTGGCTTTATATATTAAATTAATAATATAAATCAGTACACGAATAATGTACAATCCAACTTCTTCACCAGGATTGCATGTCAATAATGCAAACAATTGATTTAATATTGTCGGTAGGAATGTTATGGCAGTTGGTAATTGTATTGCATGTGCAGCTTTTAATATTTTACATGTTTCTGAGTCTGACGGAATTCCTGATGGTTTATTGTCCAATATTCTTTCAGCGTGAACAAATAAATTATGTAAATGTGGATCGCGTGTGAAAACAGTTGACAATAATTGAAATGAAACAGTAAAAATTGGTCGTTGTGTATCAATCCATGTAATTTCTGGGCCTGCATTACCTCTACCAAGACCCAACGGTTGTATTGATAAATATCCATCTGGTAAATGTGTTGCTACAGGCAATGTTTGTATATTTGCCTCCATATCAACGGTTAATTTACCTTTTTGTAATAGCAATACCCATGCATATCCAACACAATTTTCCACACCATTTTCCTTTTTTTTATTCATGTCACAACTTATGTGATAAAATGAAAATAATATATGATGCTTTGGATGTAATTTGGTTGGTAATCGCATTTTGATTTCTTCGTACCACGTTGGCACAGCGCTATGATGTAAAACACTACAGCTTGCACGTGTACATAATAATTTTGAACCTGGACGACCATAAATACATCTCAATGGCTTTGTATCATCTGAATCGTTGTCACGTAATTCAACAATGCATGCGATATTTCGTGCACGATTAAACATTTTTTGAGTATCAAAATTCAAGATTTGCGGATAAATATAAAGATGATTTAGATATGTTGTGTATGGATGAACATCTTTTTCACTTAAACTCTCAAATTCAGCAACTTCAATTGTTGGTTTGTTAGTTGGTGGTAATGGAAATGGTTTCAACGGTGCTAATGATGTTGTTAATGTATTTTCTGGTATTTCAGTCAATGTTTCAATGTTTAATTTCAACCATCCTGGTATGACTGTTAATTTACTTAATTTTTCTGGCTTTCTATACTCCAATAATAATTTCAAAATATCATCATCACGCATTTTATTACCCTCTTGACGATAAATTGCTGGAAAATCTGATGATGTATCTAATTCGTTGCTGTAAAGACGGAATAATGGCCGCGCAGACCATGCAAATGGCATACGATAATTTCCCAAACGTTGACAACATGCCCGTACATTTTTATGCACTTTTAATCCTAAACGTGGATCTTTTGCTGTACGAATGTACGGCTCGGACGTTTGACAAATGCTTCCTTGCAATATTTTTTCAATACGTACGACGATAAATATATCAGGATGTGGATTACTAATACTGAATATCGCTTGTCGTGGATATTTAATCCATTGTCGTGGAATATTTTTTAATTCATTCAATATCAATGTATCGTCATGAGTATCTTCGTCATTAGCATTATTTTCATTATCAGTCATGACACCAACTGGACTCAATTCTTCAATCATATTCCGTACAACATCATTATTGATATCAAAGTGAAAATTTTCCGTTAGTTTGCGTCCATTTCTTGCATCAAATAAACTTAATGTCGTTTGATATGGTTCAACTTGACATAAGGATTCATTATCATCAATTGGCGCTTGTAAACGAAATTTTAAGCCCTCACATTTAACAAATATACGTTGACCAAATTGTTCGCGATATGGATCAATATTATCATCAATTGAATTACCAATTGGTGTTTTAGCCAATGGTATATGATGATAAAGACTGAATAAACGTTTACGCATTTCGCGTCGTGCCAGTAATATACTTGTTTCAGTTTCACGTGCATATTTAATTAATTGAGGATTCATACTTTGCTCTAAGCCCTTCAATGTACCATAAAGTTGAGTGGGAATTGGTGATGGTGGTGGTGTGTTGCATGCTCGTTCCAATGACGCTGCTCGTTTTTCCTCTTGTTGTTTATAATGTTGCAATACTGATGATAATTTTAATAACCACTCTTGCATATCGGTTTCATTATCAGCAGCGAACGTATATGACTTGTGTGTACCACTCATACGTAATTCAAAACAAAATCGTCCACGCTTTGGATTTCGCACAACTTCAGTACAAAAATCCATAACAATTGCTAATTTAGCTTCACCTTTTTTATCATCTTTGAATAATTCTAGGATATATGTACCATCAACTTCTTGTCTCAAATGACAAAATCGTCGTTTGAATGACTTTGATCCAATATTAACGAACATACGATCAGTACTTCCAACCTCGGGACCTTTCATCAGATATCCTTCTTTAGTTATTCCATTATTTTTAATCATATCCTCATCAACCTGATCAACTTCAGTATCAATTTCATATAATTCATCGCGTAATCCATCAGCTCTATTTAATTTCGGTAAATCAGAATATGTACCGCTATATGAAGAATATTTATAATGAATTAAATTCCAGTTTGATGCATAACTTTTTAGACATTCTTTTGTCAACAAGTTTTCATTGCCATCAGTATTTTCCAAAATATTCTGGACAATCGGTTGCACTGTTCTGTATCGCCTTGGTAAAACAATTTGCTAAAAAACAAGAAGAGACAGAATATTGCATAATTTCATTATAACTTGATTGATACATTCTTCAAATTTAATTCAGTGATTAGATTATGGACACAGCGAGTCGTTATGGAGAAAAAATGACTTTTTAATGTGTTTCACTTTAACTTATCGCTGCATGACCATGAGTTTTTATATTTAAAAATGATGTTCATGTATCCCTGTGGTTAATGATAAGAATTCATATGTGATAGTCACTTACAGAAACGTCATCCGTTGGATATAGCAATAGTTCACGTTGTGGATCATTTTGTAGTAACGTTTTATTTTTCAAAACAAAACTTTCAAAGTCTATTGGATCAACTAAATGCGGTTTATTCTGTAAAAAAAAAAAAAGAAATTAAAATAAAATCAGCATAGAAAATTCATTGTTTCAAATGCCAGTTGATTATTTACAGGATTTATGCATCCATTACGTCTGATTGATATCATAATAAGCGTCTGATTCATATACGACACAATTAGTTACACATTTTCTCCTTAACTAATTGAGAATATACAGAAAGAATAACAAATTGAACGCTATAATCCAGTTCTCAACTTATTAATTAATTATTCAACATTCTTACATACACGCAGAGAATAATTAGCTATTCCTAGTCAATTTTATACCCAGTACTCGCTCTAATTATTGTATATGATCAATTTTATAATTAACAATGCAGAAATTAGAGGAAAATTGAGAATTTCATCGTCAGATTGTTAATTAATCTTTTAAATGTTTCATTATGTATTTTGAGGATAATTTATAATATGCAATAAATTCTTTATCATTTCAATAATTGAATTCTTCACTCTTTTATATTCTCATTGGTCTAATTCGAGAATAGAATAAACGATCATTGAAAGAGGATACTGAAATTGTAAATTAGAAAATAACGATCTGCTGGATTAGTTTTTCAAATATTACAAATAGTGATTTGAAAATAGTGCATTGATGTAACCGGCAAAAATAGAATACTCATTTATGATATCTGTTTGTTGGTGAACGGTGCGTGTCAAAATGTATGAATAGAAGGAAGATACAAAATATTTGACTTTGTATACATATATACCTGTACTGTACTTTCACGAACCACCTGAGACACAGTTTCTCTCAATTGGGCGGCCATGCCGGGTTTTCCCAATGCCCGTGAAAATTTTCTCTCGCTCATATTCATCAATTATGATTTACATTCATTACTGTTTTTATTACAAAAGAAAAATATCAATAACATTGAATAATAGACACTGGAAATACACACAACCTTCGAGCTCGCACCACCCAATTGACTGGCCGCTGCCATCTTTGTTCGCGGTTGAGTTTGTGTTACTAGAAATTGTATTTTCCACTCATGCAAATAATATTCATACCAAATATATATGAACGAATGTCCCTGGACATTTATGCGGTGGTGATGCGGATAAAATATATTCCGGCGGGAATTAATTCGATGGAGAAATGTGTAGTTGTAAATTCCATTCGTTTGTTATGATTTTTAGGTTAGAATTAATGAAATGATGTTTATTGAGTGTGATTGTATGGAATAGTAATGAGGAATGTTGCGAAATCTTTTTGGCATGAGAAAATATAATGGAAAATGTTCTCGTAAATTCAAAAGCCTTGATCTTAGTAAATTTTCTGTACAGTGGCGTCACTTGTCGATAATGTAGGTGATACTGAGTGTCGATACCAATCAGAATGATCATATTGGAAATTGGAATAGGTTTATTTAGATGAAACTACATCCCCAGTTTCTATTAGCCAAATTTTTATTTCATCTTACATGTGTTTATCAATTAATTACATCACGAATCATTTTCTAGGTTAATGAATAAGAGATGATATGTATTACTCTTAGAACGCCTCTTAATTGCCCTCTCAACGTATTTTTCAAATGTAGGGAATTTGTTTTAAACATGGCGTCCGCGCTCACACACCACTCCTAACCAAGAAAAAAAAATACAATGCGCATGCGTGAAGGATAGAATTTCAAATTCATATCGGAGAGTGGGGAATTATAGGTTCAAATATATATATACACACACAAATATGCGCTTGTATTGTAAGCGCGGGCGTATATTACATACATCCCTCTCCATATATTATATGTGTTAGTTTTGAGGTTAAAATTGTGTGAGTTCGTCCCGTGAGTTGCAAATGGTGGACGGGTCTGTCATTGTTGTATCGTTAACATCAGGTAACACGAGACTGTTTATTTCAACAATTATTACGACATTAAATAATCCAAATTAAATATAAAATTCGATTTATTGATGTTGAGTGTTTCTACATGATAAAACTTACACTTTGCCAATCATTATAACAATCAATCATTTTCATTTCTCAGAAGTGAATTCACGCATTGCACCTACTTCTTTTTTTTCCGCTCTATTACGTAAAAAAAAAAATTATTGCACAATATAAAAATAGTTATGACTCTGAAACCTCAATAAGAATTTTTGTTTTTATACATTTTTTGTTTCTATGAATTTACTATTCGAAATTAAATACGTTCGTGCAAAAGATTTTGTTTAATTATTTTAGTGCAGGTATATAAGACTATCACATTACGATACATGTCCTGGTTGATGCCGGAATATAACCTAGTTCTCACAGACGGACAGACACACGCTCATTTGTACATATGTGTATGCAGATTCGATACTACCACACGTTTGTTTAATATTAAAATACGCCGGTAGTTGTGCAACCTTTGCGCAATGTTTCTAATTGAAAATATTCTTTCGTTCAATTATTTCTTTCAATTTTTAATCCTTTTTTTTATAGGTTAAGACAAAGGGAGAAATAATTGTGGAATGTGTGTGGATCATGTGCGTATGCTTGACCTCGTGGCAATTCTCGTGACCACACACACGTACATACGTCTATTGTCACATTGACGTATATCACACATTTCAAACTGGATCGAAATTATCAGTGGTGCTATATACATAGTTTTTTTTTTTAAATTGAGTTTGGGGGAATTTTTGTGATAATTTTTCAAGTTTTTCTCATACTATTTCTATTCATTTTTGTTTGGAAATTATCTACGGGTTTAGATTTCTGTCAGTTGATTGTGTGATAATATCACATGGGAATTATTGAACTTATAAATTAGAGAGGAATTGACGTTATAAAGCTGGTAAAGTTCAATTATTTCATTCATTTCCGTTATTAATCCTTTTTTTTTTTGTGTTGATGTATCAGAATTTCTTGGACTGCCAACCGGAACGGGGAAATATTCAAATTGTAGATAATTTTATTTGGGAAGTTTCGTAGTTTTTGATATTGTATAATGATGAGCGTGAATGATATGTAATCATATAACGTATTATTCAATATCTGTTGAAAAGTAAGACACGAAATAGTAATTAAATAATATGAATGTCAATTATATCATCGCGAAAATAAATGTTCACATTGAATACATTGTGTCGGTCAAACCGCGACGACGATTTCTCTGGCATTGAGCCATATATCAAAGCGTACTATCCATTTGTGTCAACATAAACTATTTATTATTGTGCAATATTATCTCCACTTTTTTCATCCTTCTTTTTCTTTTTTGTCATCTCATTTTTATCTATTTATTCGTCATCATCGACTCTGGTGTGTACCAACGACCCAGACAGACCGCAAGCTTGTCAAACAATAAACAGAGTGATAACATTTATAACCAATTAAGATACGACAAAATTATCCATTAGTGTCGTAAGCTATTTTACTTGTATTTTTTTGTTGGGAAAATTATTTACGACACTGTCATTAATTTTTGGTATTCGTAATAACAGTCTCAAGTATTCATACTTTTATCAATTATATTCTCATTTCATCACTGAATTATTGAGAAATACATGAAAACGATGAGATATCGATAAAGGAAATTTTAATGGAAATTTATTTCTCTATTTTGCAGGCAAAAATGTATAAAGCTCGGGCGGTTTTTAATTCACTTACTCCACTCGCACCTCGTGTCTGCGGTGGTGAAAGATTTGCATCATGGCTAGTGCGAAATCATCCCCTAAATCGAACATCACAAATGATCGTGGCTGCAGAACCATCACGAAAATACGCAAGCAAAGTAGCAACAGAGCCATTTCTGAATGGCAGCACATCTTCATATGTTGAGGAGATGTATAATGCTTGGCTTCAAGATCCTCACAGTGTCCATGTGGTCAGTATCCAATTTATTCATCTATTTCTCCATTTTATCTATCACATATTAAAGTTTGCAGTATTGAAGTCTCGGAAATTGCCAATTCCTAACTCATAATTGATGTTTTGAACACAAATCTCTCATCTATGTCAGTTCTATGAGTACTCTAAATTCTTAGTTCAGCAATAACAACCTTTTTGTTGAATAACACTCGTCGAAGAATTTGATCTATTTATAGAATATCTCGTGGGCAAAAAGAAAGTCTCACAGGATTGAAAATGGCTGCAAGTAAAATAATAATCACTAGAGAAACAAGATCACACATCGGCTGCCAAATTGTAATATCAAAAATTGACGTCGTTCTATCACAGTCAATCGTATTCCATGAAATAGATAAAAGCAGTTCTATAGAATCGACCTCAAAAATATTCTCATTATTGATTATAAATATCAATAATGATTGATCTAATAATACACACAAAGTTCAAAATCAATTTTCCGGTAATTTGATAACGATTAACTTTGTAATTAATCACATTAATTTGTCAGCGTCACAGATGCAAATATCATCTGAACGAGAATCATTATCAACATTTCAGAAAATGATGATAAAGATGTTTTGAATATAATGACAAATATGAATGCCTGAAGGCAAAATACAGATAATTTCTTGGAAAACTAGTTTCAACATTACTCATTATCAATTGTTTGCGGCCCCGCTTGCGGGATGTTCATTCAAAAAAATATTCCCTTGAAGCCGATTTTCCCAAAGGCAGAAGGAGAACAATAACTTTGAAAGGTGACAGATGAGAATAATATAATCTGAATCAATCGCATCGCAAAGATAATCATTTAAATGGAAATTGACTTATCAAGTGATATAATATTATTGATACCCTGTAGGTTGACCCCTTCATGATAACTTAATCATTTGAATGAATGTCGTTTAATAAAAGACCGGAATAATCGTGAAGATAAAATATCCATCTGGTGTTGATTATTTTGTGATGAGGAAATTGTAGTGAATTCTACGTAAATTCATTTTGATATTCGTAGTAATTTATTAGAGCGAGTAAACATTGGAGACTTCCCATAAATTTTAGTCATTCATCTGTTGATGTATTCAATGTCATCCATGAAAAAGTGTACAATTTGTTTTATAAATGAATCTTCTCTGCGAACTGAAAAAATATCTCGATGTGTACTGACTAACATTGAAGAATTTCGAGGTCTTCTTGAGCTTTGTTTGAGTGAATTATCAGGCGGTTTGTCTGTCATACGAACGATGTGACCAGTCAACGCGTAATTCAATTCTGAGAAACATCAACCTAATTAGGAAACCAGATTAAATTACTTCTGTGTAAGTTGTCGATGAAATATTTATCTTAGTCTGAATTCCTTCCTGCATCAAGATATTTTATATTGAAAACCGGTTGCACTGCTGAACTAAGACATCTAGGTCTTTCGTGCAAGTAATATAATGTACTGGAATGTGTATCAAATTAGCTTTCACAGTTTCGATGTTGATTTCTTAATTTGGACATCACCGTTGATTTTGTGGTATTAAACAAAAGGAAATAATATTTAAACATCTTGGAAATGAAACTATAATCTTTTATTAATTGCTGTAACTCAATTTTCGTGTATTAATTCTCCTTTCTTTTTTTTTCATGTGGTCATCAGTCATGGGATACATTTTTCCGCAACAGTACCGCAGGCGCAGCACCCGGATTAGCATATCAAGCACCACCATCCCTTGCATCGAATTATAACCAAGTTCCACTTGGTTCATTGTTGCCAGCACTTGGTGGCGGTTCTCAAGTTGGTCAAATGCCGGTAAATGAAAAAATCATCGATGATCATTTGGCAGTGCAGGCAATCATTCGGTCCTATCAGGTAAGCCAACAAAATTATGACAAGAAAATGAAGAGAAAATATTATTCTCATTTTGATATTATTTTTCTTGATTTTCATACAAAAACTTATGGTGACAGTAATAATTTATAGAAACGTAACTAGTACTCGACACCACCTTACAATGGAGGAAATTAAATCAGTTCATATCATATTATTTGGAAAGAAAAAAATGTATTTTCATTCTAATTCATTTTTTTTTATTCCATTCGCATGAATTTTAGGGAAATTTTCCGACAATAATGCAAAATTGTTTTCGGGAGTTGATTGTTGGTCCAGGGCTGTGCATGTTAATATATACATTTATATATTTAATTGTGCTATTTATTTGATATTCATATTAAAGGTGCTATTTATCATTTTCATCCTTCGATCGTGCGCTAATCAATAGAGTTGATCATTCGCTTGACTCAATTGGCCGTGATAGAGGTTGGAATTTTATTCAAATGCTGATCATCCAAAAGATTTTTGGTGAACGTTCAATTCCAACCAAAAATATTTGAATGTTCTGTAATTTTATTGAATGTTGAAGGCGATAATTATGAACGGAAAAATAATTGGAAAGTTTATTTTCCAGAAATGATTCTTAAACAGTTCGTTTATTAGAACTATTATTTTATGAATATCATCCAACATCTCATCTGGTTCTTCCTAGAAGAATGTTGTTAATCGGATTGTGACGTCCACTGAAAAGATTATGTATGAGAATCGTCATGAATCATATTCTAACCTTCAATAGGACAATTGTGTCAACTAATTCATCCATTTATTCATACTTTCGACGTTTTGAATAAAAATTATTAGTAGCATGTCTATTCATTTCATCCTCCACAAATAGAATTCAAAGTCTAATTAAATTTTAATTTTCATTCATTCCATTACTACTTCACATCTTAGGTATTTTAGAATTTATTGGTGGACAAAAATAGTTTATTTTTTCATATCTTCGCACAAATGTAAATAATTAATTATTTGATTAGTATTTAGTAAATTGATTGTAAATTAGAATTCATGCAAATAATTCAGTGTTTTATATAATTTATTATTGTGTTATTGAATACATAAAAATTCCTGGCTATGTGAAATGAAATTTAGGCACGAGGTCATTTAGTGTCCGATTTGGATCCCCTCGGTATCATGAGACATGATTCAGTGCATACACATTACGCTGCCCGAAGGGGGGCACCAGAACTCGTTCTACGTCAATACATGCTTGGTAAGATTTATCTCATTTCAAACGAACAAGAAGAAAAAAAATTACACTCATCTTCATTGAGTTGAATTCGTTACAAAATTCAATATCATCAATCATCGTTTCATAAAATGGACATCTTCTTTCCTTATAATTTTTTTTTCTCACATTCAATTTATTCCATTTTATCACTCCAATGGTAATTCATATGACATGAAAATTCTCACAACGGGAAAATCATTGAATAATCTCTTTTATCTTACATGACTTATTTTCATGGAACTGATTTAACAGGGAAAATGAAAAATTTCCGTGAGCGTTTTTCGCCGGAAAAAAGTTGTTTTGTCTGATACTGAAAATGCTTATTTATGCCGACGTGGGAGTGCAACAGAGACAGAGGAAGAATTAATTATATATGTCTAGACGAATGTGTACAATGACATTTACAGTCTATATTCATTGAGAAATTTTTTTTTATTCTTTTTTTTTCATTCATTAATGCATTTGCAATACATTTTCATTTATCTCATGATGATGTATTGAAATGCCGAATGGCGTTTTTTTTTTTGCTTCGCATGCATTATGACAATGATTAAAGAGGCCTATTTGATATTTGTCTGCGTATGTTTGCACGTAACTAATGCGAATTAACATCTCCATAATTTTTTTTTCATTATTTATTTTTCCATTGCGCTGTAACAATTTCTACACGAAAATGTTTTTATCTGTTTTGTGTTCTATATTTTTTTATCAATACTGAAACTTCTTCCACTTAGATAAATATGTAAATATTATGTGTGCGTCTATGTAACACTTGTTTTGCTCCACTTGTGGGAGGTGTTAAGTGCAGTAATGAAGAATAAATTTCAGAAGCAGAGATACTCATTTGTATATATATTTTTCAACGTTGAGGATATTGGTAGATGATGATTGTTCTTTTTAAACAAAAGAATAATCATTCGGATATATCCTGATGGGGAATATTTAAATTAAATAATGAAATGAAATTATTTGGATAATGAGGGGAGAAAAAAAAACGAAATGAGGCGAGTTCAAACACGTTTATTGACAGATTCGAGGTCATCATATTGCTAAATTGGATCCACTTGGAATCAACAGCGCTGATCTTGATGATAGACATCCACAAGAATTGCTCTATAATCATTATGCATTCGGTAAGCCAACTGAAGAAAGTGGTAAAATAGCGACGTAATAATTACTTGCATTGATTCATTGAAAGTTGCGAACTTATTTCATCATTTTATTTTATTCTTTGATCGCATTCATATTTATCAATCAATTATCATAAACATTTACGTCATATCAGTCATATAAATTCAATAATCTACAATAAAATTCAACTAAAAAAATTTTTCTTCAATATTAATTTTACAGATTTCTTCTTATCATAATATAATTATATTAATATTTATTTGTTCTCTTCTTTTTCACGACTCACTTACACGCAGTCGTTTGGCCGATACGTAAATTAATACGAAAAATCGAAGGAATACAAAAGTCAAAATATCGATTACAAGATAATAAGAAAGTTTTCTTATTCACGTCCTTTTTGCTTTTTTTTTTTTTTTTTTTTTTTTTTTTTTTTTTTTTTTGGTTAATTTTCTTTTTCTTTTTAATTTTTCCCTTGGTATTGCCCTCTCTCGTCTTACTCTCCTTCAATATCGGGTAGCCTGCCTGACACAAAGTATGTAATAAATATTGGCAAAACGTAAAAAAAAACAACAAATGAACAAAAAACAGAACGAACGAAATTTGTCAAATTGTTTAAATGTACTTTCTATGTATAAAACTTACTTTCGGTGATTGAAATTATTTCGGGTGCGTTGGCTCAACTTGAAATTAATATAATCACAGCTTTCTTTCTTCAAGTAGATGTTATTGGTGGTCAGGGTAAATATAAAAAAAAAAATTCCAATTTATATCTGTTTGTGAAACAATTTTCAACACTTTTCAGTACACCAAAATAATAATTTTTTTTTTCCAATTTCGGTGCAGTGGCTTTTGTATTATAATTAATTTTTTTTTCTCACGCTCATGTTCATCTTTTATCACCTATCGCTTATACTCTGTCTCTGTACCTTTCTCTTCATCAATTTCATTGTTCATTTATTCATTATTAATATCACAATTAAATATATATAAAAGAATACAAAAATTCCCCACAAACATACATACGAAATGAGTGTGTTATTTCTGTTTTCTTGGTTTGAATTTTACTTGTATTTTTCTTTTGTGTTCTGAAACAATTTGTTTTCTTTTTTCAAACTGGCATGAAAATCCAACAACTTTGGCCTCTTTAATTTCATTACTAAAATAGGAGTGAATATAAAGGAAGTCAACAAAATTTTATAGAAAAAAGAAAAATTGAGAATTGCGTTTCCTTTTTTCTTTCAACGTTCAATTACATTGAAGAATAATTTGTCGTACATGAGCATTTTCAGTACAATACACGAGTTCGCGTAAATTCAACACGAAATAATCCAAATTGTAATACAAAATCCTGTGGTAGTTCTTCACTTTTATTTACATCAACCATTTCATCCAACTGTTATAAAATCGGGTTATGTCATAAAATTGCAACGATGATAAAATTTTTATAAATTATCTACCTGTATTGATATAATTCATGTATTTATCCATTTAATTTATTTTTTATTTCGTTTTTCTCCACTTTTTTTTCGAAATCAATTAAAACAGAGGAAACTGACATG
Source organism: Meteorus cinctellus (assembly GCA_030523045.1). Lineage (NCBI taxonomy): Eukaryota > Metazoa > Arthropoda > Insecta > Hymenoptera > Braconidae > Meteorus > Meteorus cinctellus. The sequence goes on from JAPYZF010000412.1 coordinate 60,861, forward strand.
GATCGTGTCTTCAAATTACCTTCCACAACATTCATTGGTGGCAAAGAAAAATCTCTACCATTGAGAGAAATATTGAAGCGACTTGAAGGAGCATATTGTGGACACATTGGCGTTGAATTTATGTTCATAAATTCATTGGAGCAGTGCAATTGGATAAGACAAAAAATGGAGACACCAGGAATAATGGAAATGAATAATGATGAAAAGCGTTTGATTCTAGCACGTCTTACACGTGCCACTGGGTACGAAACAGATACACCATTTAAAACAAGTTCTTTTATTTCCCGAGCGAGTCTTATGGTGAACATGAGAAAAATGAGTTCTCTTTGAACACCTTCCTCAATACACAAAATCAAAATTATTTTCATATTACATTTAGATTAATTGATATTCTTCTGCTTTTCTTCTCCAGCTTTGAAGCATTCTTGGCACGCAAATGGTCATCAGAGAAAAGATTCGGTTTAGAAGGTTGTGAAATATTGATCCCGGCAATGAAACAAGTAATTGACAAATCAACTGAACTTGGAGTTGAATCAATTGTCATGGGAATGCCACATCGTGGACGTTTGAATGTGTTAGCGAACGTTTGTCGTAAACCATTGAATCAAATATTCACACAGTTCGCAGCGTTGGAAGCAGCTGATGACGTAAGACACAAAATTACAATATATTCCTATCTTCTAAGTCAATTATAATTAATTTAAATCCAGTTTAAACTGGTTGATAATGAGTGAATGATATTTGTCACTAATAATGTCTGTATATATATCAATTAAAGGGTTCTGGCGATGTGAAGTATCACCTGGGTACATACATTGAACGATTGAATCGTGTTACAAATAAAAATATCCGTTTGGCTGTTGTTGCAAATCCATCGCATTTGGAAGCAGCTGATCCAGTTGTGCAAGGAAAGACTCGTGCCGAGCAATTTTATCGCGGGGACGGAGAAGGCAAAAAAGTAAATAACTATAGAAATAACTTTAGATTTATTTTACACAGATGAAAGGGAGATGTGGATTATGAAATATTCTATTTTCTTCAGGTCATGTCCATTTTATTGCACGGCGACGCAGCTTTCTGTGGCCAAGGAGTTGTTTTTGAAACAATGCATCTGTCAGATTTACCAGACTATACCACCCACGGAACAATTCACATTGTCGTTAATAACCAAATTGGCTTTACGACTGATCCACGTCATTCACGATCGTCGCCTTATTGTACTGACGTTGCGCGTGTTGTTAATGCACCAATATTCCATGTTAATTCAGACGATCCTGAAGCAGTAATGCACGTTTGTAAGATTGCCGCTGAATGGCGATCCACCTTCCATAAAGATGTTGTTATTGATCTTGTGTGCTATCGTCGTAATGGACACAATGAAATTGACGAGCCAATGTTCACTCAACCATTGATGTACCGTAAAATACGTGCAACACCACCAGGACTTGATATTTACGCAAATAAATTGATAACAGAAGGTGTTGTCTCAGAAGAAGAAGTGAAAGATGTCAAAGATAAGTATGAAAAAATTTGCGAAGAAGCATATACAAATGCAAGACAGGAGACACACATCAAATATAAGGATTGGTTGGACTCGCCATGGTCTGGATTTTTCGAAGGCAAAGATCCATTGAAAGTATCACCAACTGGTATCAAGGAAGACACATTGGTACATATTGGCAAAAAATTCTCATCGCCACCGCCCAACGCAGCTGAATTTGTTATCCATAGAGGAATTGAGAGAATATTAAAGGCTCGAATGGAAATGATTGAATCACGTCAAGTTGATTGGGCATTAGGTGAAGCAATGGCATTTGGTTCATTGTTGAAGGAAGGAATACACGTGAGACTATCAGGTCAAGACGTTGAGCGTGGTACATTCTCACATCGTCATCATGTGTTGCATCATCAAACAGTTGATAAGGCAACTTATCGCCCATTGTGCTATTTGTATCCAGATCAAGCGCCGTATACTGTTTGCAACAGTTCATTATCAGAATTCGGTGTATTGGGTTTTGAATTGGGTTATTCCATGACAAATCCTAATGCACTTGTATGTTGGGAGGCGCAATTTGGTGATTTTAACAACACAGCGCAGTGTATCATCGATCAATTTATCAGTAGCGGACAAGCTAAATGGGTCAGACAATCTGGTTTGGTCATGTTACAACCGCACGGTCTCGAAGGAATGGGCCCAGAACATTCATCGGCGCGTCTTGAAAGATTTTTACAAATGTCTGCTGATGATCCAGATTATTTCCCACCAGAAAGTGAAGAGTTTGCAGTACGACAATTGCATGATAGCAATTGGATTGTCGCTAACTGCAGTACACCAGCAAATTATTTCCATATTTTACGGCGACAAATTGCATTGCCTTTCCGTAAACCATTGATTTTGATGACACCTAAATCATTGTTGCGTCATCCGGAAGCACGTTCGAGTTTCGATTTAATGACTGAGGATACACACTTTTTGAGAATTATTCCAGAGGAAGGAATCGCGGCGAAAAATCCTGGAAATGTTAAGCGTGTATTGTTCTGTTCAGGAAAAGTTTATTATGACTTGAAAAAAGCACGTGCGGAACGGGGATTGGATGATAAAGTTGCTATCACACGAGTTGAACAGGTGAGGAAACACAGACGTGTATACTTATCACTAAGTCGATGCATTCCCTCAATTTTCATAACGACATATTCACGATTAATTAGTTGAAGAATTGTAACCTTTCGTTAAAACTCGTTTCATATTCTTCAGTATATTTTATATCATTATATTCCATTAGATTTCACCATTCCCATACGATTTGGTGAAGCAAGAATCAGCTAAATATCCAAATGCTGATTTAATTTGGGCGCAAGAAGAAGCGAAAAATCAGGGATCGTGGACGTATGTTCAGCCAAGATTTGTGACGGCACTTAGTGGCACACGTTGCATTTCGTAAGTGAATTTTTTATTTATATCTTCGTATTTGAGAATCGCGCAAGGTGTTTCTTTTTTTATCGTTTTTGTCTTTGCTTCGTGTCTTTCTCTTTGTCAAAATTATTGCAATAGATCTGTTACTGTACACATGGCTCACATTTTTTTTCCATTATTTTTGTTACGTAAACTAATTATTGAGGTCAAAAATCTATAAAAAAATATCATGCAATTTACGGCACAATTTTTATCGTTAAACTAATTGCAAAAATTCGTGTCGATTGGTATTAGTTTTTTATTTATATTCGTCCCATGTATTCGTTCTCGCTTTTATTCTTTCGTGTAACGAAATTCGTTGTCATATTGAGTTTGTAAATTTGAATCGAATCAAGAAGGAACGAAAAAACCAAAGAAAAAAATGTTGGGCCATGTTACAGTACTGGAAATTCAAGTGAAAGTAATGGTGGTTGGTTGAGTGGATGGTTCTCATCATCAAAATCAAAAACAAACGATTCTGTGTCACAAGCACAATCGGAACAATCATCAGAATCAAAACCGCGGGTTGTAAGGTAATAACTAATAGTAAAAAAGGACAATTCATCAATAAGAAAACAAAAAACATTTATTCTTTCTTGAAAGAAAACAATCTTGACTTTGATTCGCTCATCTTATTTCAATCCAATATGTTTTTTTGACGTTGCAGATACGTTGGACGTGCGACAGCAGCGTCGCCAGCAACTGGAAGCAAGATGCAACATCTCAAAGAACTCAAACAACTGTTCGACGACAGTTTTAATCTTTAAAATTCACACTCATAGACACGTATTGTAGAAAAGCAATTTTATTTATTACATTTTTTTGTTCCGTTTTCTTCGTCCATTAATTGTTTTATGTCAATCGATCACGCGTTATTTCATATAGGTCATAACATATTGTTGAAAAAATTAATGTTGTTGTCGAGAATAATTCACATCTCTTCTAAATAAATACAGCACTTGGCAATTGCGAAATGAATGGAATCAATTTGTCTGTTGATCGTTTTTCTTTTTTTTTTTCAACAAAGTCATTGATAAAAGATAAATGTATCAATGGACAAATATAAAAAATATCATTTCTGAATTATTGTACGACGTGAATCAATGTACGTAGAGGTACAATGAAAATTTTTATTGCAATTTGTTATCTTTTTTTTGTTTGCTACATCTAATATTGTTGGACCACGAGTGATCGATTAATACGTAACAATTTGTCTGTATAATAATTTCATCATCGTAAGATGATTCGTTCATGTGTAATAAATTAATTGAGGCTTCTTGCGGTAAGAGAGGGAGGAATTTGTGTGCAAAAAAAAATCTGTTAATTTTCAAATAATTGCGTTTGAATTAAATTAATACTAGAGCATATATATATTTTTTTTTTGGTTCTCAAAAAAGAAAAAACGATGGAGTATTATATTTAATTCATACTGTTTCTATGATTTGAATTCGTGAAATATGCATGTTTATTGTTGAGTATGTGAAATACGAATCAAATATTATATAGAACAAAAAAATTTTTCATCATTTCTTCTCTTTCATTTTTCTCATGTTATAACATTGAAAATCTACTTTCGATAAATTTTAATACTCAAATGAAGAGAACTCTGGATTATATATTGCCGAGCACTTTAATTCAATCATAGTTGCTGTATTTTTTATGATGAATTAAATGATTGGCAGCCAGTTCTTATTGCATGAAAAAAATGGAGGAGAGAAAAGAAAGAGAAATGAATAAAATGCAATTGAAAATTGTCAGAGAGAAATTAAATTTCTAAATGGAAAGTATGATGATGCTGTTGTTTGTGGCGTGGTATTTTTGTGATGGAATATGGATAGTCCTAAATACAGTAATGGTATTATTTACAACAATTTTATGATAATAGATAATTAATAGATCCTGAATGGTTCAAGTAGCCAACATGAAGATAAAAAAAAATTATTTCATCGTCTCAGTATTTATTTTTGTTCGAAGGCAAAGAAATGTCTTTGGAGATTAAATATGATTATCAATACAAATGACAAAAAGAAAAATATGAAAAGTAATAAATTTATTCATTCAGCCGTGATTTGATGAGTGTAAAGAAAGAAAATAAGATTTGTTGAGTGTCACTATAGCACCAGAAAACGCCCACTAACAAGAATTCAATTGTAATTGAAACTGCATCAAATGAAAAATAATAAAGAAAAAGAAATTAATTTTAGCAATAAATAATTGTTTAATTTTTATTTTCTTGACTTAATATTTTATCCAATCATTTCTCTTAAATCTTCTTATTGAAAATTCGGCCCTCTATGTAGAGACCCAACAATTTGTTATTACAGTTATAATTAATGAAATAAACATTGGGTTTATTATTAGTTCACTTGATAAATATGAGTTCATGGAAATGCTATTCTACTGGAATTTTCACAATTTAATTCTCTCATCTTCACCGCATTATATTCAAGCGGCTTCTGGAATCAAAGCATGACGTCAATATTTATCTTAATTCATTTTTGATGAGAATTCCATCCGTATGTTCCACAACTTGTGTTTTTATATACACTATTGTGTAGATCTGATAGTGAATTCAATTTTGATATAGTGTAAAAAGTGAAAGCGAACACAAAATGGAATAAACTTAGCTGGTTCCTTCTCATATCGACGAATTTAGTTATTCCGGCACAATCAAAATTTAGGAATACTTTGATTCTTGTATAATTCACCACTTCGTTGTAAGTATAATCGAGTGAATTGTTCTTGTTTATTGATAAAAACTAAATAAAAATTTCACGTCTGATAAAAATATTTATAACAATATTGATGACGGACATGAAGACAAATCAGATTTTTCCTCGTAAAATTCCAATTCAAGACTCCGATAGATCAATGCACATGTATTAATGCTTCGTTGATAAATCCTGTTTATCTAATAAAATATGTTTCATTTTCAGTTTCAGGTGAATATTTGCAACAGCGATGGTGGACACGAAAAAAATAATACTAATATTATTCTTGGCTTTTTGCATTGCGATTAATTATTCCAATGCTTGCAAACTAGTTAAAATGGGTGTCCTCTGTGAACCTGGTCGTTTTTATGGCCAACCGGATGCTAATGGTGTGAGGCCCTGTTTACCATGTCCAGAAAATGGAGTGTGTATTGACGGAATCAAATGTAAGAGTGGATATCGGTTACACCAAAATAAATGCCGAAAAGTTTGGCAGTTATAATATAACAACGCTAAATAAATAGTTTGAGAGGAATTCCTGCAGACAAAATGGGACTGTGAAAACAACCTGACTACCGAGTGAATGTGATTGCTAAATTAACAATAAAACACATGATATATATATATGTCAATTCAATTCCAATCAATCGATATCAATAATTCAAAATAATTTAATGAATATCAATTACATTTTAGGTCGTTGAAATAGAAAAATTCGTGACATCGTGAGGTCATTGAACAAGCAGTTAAATTTTAAATATAATAATTAAATATGGAAATTCTTGATATTCATTTGTACCTTTTTCTTTTTATTGTCCAATACAATAAATTAAATATATTCGCTTAATTAATATAATATATTATTATTCGTATATGTGTATTATATTGTGTATATGTTTATAATAAGCCAGAGGTATTCTTTTTTTGTTGATTTTCTTATTTTGTTTTGTTTGTTAATTTTACTTTTTTCAATAATCGGTTTGACCAAGCACACTGTACATAATTCTTTTGAAACTGTTGCTCTGATGAATTTTCTCACCATCATCATCATAACCGCTCGCCTGAAAAAATATAAATTGAGAGGAACAATTTTAAAAACAATGATGTTTTATAATGTCAAGCAAAAAACACACTCTGAGTTTTTTTATTGTCTTTTCCTTTTTTGTTTGTTTCAATTTAATTTAATAAACTCTTTTATTGCATTGTTTAAATTTAAAATATTTTGTTATAAATTTGTATGGATTAAGTGAGCTTTTATCAAAAAGAAATTTATTTAAACTTTCAATTCTATTATTGTAATTTAATTCGTGCATGAAAAAAAAATGTCCAATTATTTATCAATAAAATTCATCACGAGCACTTATTAATATTTTGGAGTATTAATTGAATCACTCACAACAATGAAACGTGCATGATTTTAATTTATGAATTAATAATACATTTTTATTCATTTGATTTATTTAAAAATTAATTTTTTGTGTTTGTAAATGCAACAAATATTGAACCTACAATTATATTGGTGAGGAATTTGTTTAGTAGCCATTGACGCGATCCTTTATGAAAGGAAGAGGGAAGGGACGATGCATTCCACCCTTAATCAGACAAATATATATCGTACAAATTGATTAATCATGCTGACAAAATTTAACTAATATCTAAACTATTAATTAATCAATCAATTGGAACTAATGTGTGATTGCATTCCACAATGAATATTTATTATATTAAATTAAAATGTTTCGAGCAATTTATTATTATTGTGAATATTTTTCAATGTGAGTTGAACAGAATTTAATTGATATTGACAATGCATCACTGAACGAAAATTTATTTTACGTATGTATGACATGAATTGTTGAAACTATTTATTTATTCATTTTTTATTTTTATGTAGATTAATTTTTACTTACATATGACGAGGCTGATGGACTTTTTGGTGGCACATAATGAGCTTGCTGTAAATAAAAATAATTAATTTTTCATTTTTATATTCTAATTGTGAATTTTCAAACACAAGTGAACAACTCTCGTGAGTTTTTTTCCAGTTTACAAAGTTTTATTTACTATTTGATCAATCGTATTGTTTTATTTGGATGTTTATGTAATTGGTAAATTTGAGAGTTGATAACTTTTGATTTCATTTAGAATTATGGATTGAAATGAAGGTAATACATTGGAAATAATATCTACGTGGCGTAATCAATTCCAACGGTTCAAAGTATCAGATTTTCAAAAATCGAAATGATTATTGATCCGCATAAATGAGACTATCGTCCGAACTAGAATCGTATCATCGAATCGTAAATTGAAGAAGTAGTGCATGTTGAAATTTCATAAATTGATATTTACAATTTCCTTCAATACATTTTTATGTTTTAAAAATTTAATTTTACAATTTTTAATATCTTAAATCTATTCATTGATAATCATTCTGTAATTAGTAGTTGAAAAACTCTCAAATTCTTTACACTCAACTAGAATTTATCACTTCCATCAGAAAAATGTATCTCAAAATCAAAAGAAAATTGGCAAAAACATTTCAATTATAATTTTTCAAATTCCATCAACGTCTAGATAAATCAAAAACAAAATTAAATGTAATCAATCTTCATTAACATAGTAAAAAAGCTGTCGAAATTGTTCATTAGTGTAACAACATGATAGAAAAAAAATATTTCAACATAGAAAAAAGAATAAAAAAAATCTCCTGTTCTAATTACCCGATTATGAACTTTTTGCGGTGCGAAAACACCAGCGCGTGCTGGATGGCTCATCTCCTGTACATCATTGCCATATGATTCCTCTTGCAGTGCCTTGTACGCCTCACTTTTGCTTGGATCATATTTCGCTGGTTTCATCGGACTAAAATAAAATTCGTAGACGAAAAAAAAAGAAAAAGAAAAAAATAGAAAGAAAAAAAGAGAGAATATAAATGGACAAAAAAAATGAAATCTTAACACAATATTTATTCAACATGTATAACACAATGAAATATTTTACAATTATACTTTATCATCATTCGTTTTGTTTTTTAATGAATTAATTATCTATATATATATTCATTATTATATATGTACAAAGCACATTCTCGTGCAAAAAAAAATAAACATGACAACTACAATTACATAACACTTTCGAGCATTAGAAGCAAAGAAAAAGAATTAAATCATATCAACAAAGAAAGAAAAAAAGATTTTGCGGTTAGTTGGTGACGTTTTTTTCATAATTTTCTTAAACAAAATTGTTTAATTTCATCTTCTTGTATTCATTCGCTTTGTTGCATTTCTCTAAAATTAATAATTGCATGCAGCACATAAGACTTTTAATAAATATTGTTTTCCGTTTTGTTTTATGTATTTTCATCCCTGGACCAATTTCTATCCAACCCTACTTTTCGCCACATAATCAAAAAGTCAATTATAATCAAAATAATACTCATAAAAATACTGAAATATTCAATAAAACAAAATATTAATTATATCGTCAATATATGATAAATTGAATTTCATAAATTTCGCAAAAATCCATTGGAAATAATTATGAACAATCCACGAAATGATTCACCTAAATATTTATATGACGTATGAAGTGTTATTCATTTTTTTTCTTTTATCTGTTTCTATGTGGGCTTATTAAATTGTGGCCAAGGATTCTTTGATGCAGTATCTCGTGCACGTTCCTTCATTAATCTCGCCTGCTCTTCAATTTCTCGTTTTTGTTTCACGAACGAAAAATCTATGAATATGCTGTAAAAAATATAAAAATATACAAAGAAACATCGATATATATATACATATAATTGTATATATATATACATACATACAATAACTGTAAATGGAAAGCAGAAAAAATTGTGGGAACCCGATGGAATCAAAACCCGTAATCTTTATCAAAGAAAATTCTCCACGATAAACAATGAAAATAATAGGAATAACAATAATCATTGATGTTCTTCTATGAATTTAATTATTTATTATTTATTATTAAAAATTAATTGATGTTGTTGTTATTATTATTATTATTATTATTTAAAATTATTTTTCTTTAAATATTTGCACGTGCCAAGCATGTGTCAATTTTATAAATTGCATTCAGCAAATTAAGATAATTAATTTATTTCATTCAACTATTTTATCCACCTTGAAAAAATGCATTATTTTAATTATCAATTTATTTATTTATTTTGTTTTGTAAGTAAGAAAAAATATATATATGTGCTACTATTGCAAGCTCCACGGCAACCAAAGCAGCTCTTTTTATAGATATATGAAGAAAAAAAAAATGTAGTTTTTGTGATTATTCTGATGCAATTAATGCTAATTATTAAAGTAATGAAATTGTTTATGTATTTTTTTTACTTTGTTTTGTTTTGTTTTGTTTTTTCTTTGATTTTTTTTGGAAAAATTTAATTATGAGATCTTTTGTTTACTTACGGGATTGCAGACGTTTGACATTTAATTGAATCCGCGATATTTTGTTCTGAATAAAGGCCAATCGGTGTATTGAATTGTTTATGGACAACCTGTAGAAAATAAAACAGGAATTTTGATTAATTAATCATTTAACTTTATAGAAGTGTGCAAAATTTAGGTTTTCAATGAGTGAAAGAAAAAAAAAAGAACAGAATGAAGAAAAACAAGGAATTAAAAATTGTAAAAACCAAAAAAAAAATTAAATTGATGCTAAATAAATGAATGAATTAAACAAAAAATGTTTGTGAAAAGAAAAAGAGCAACTTATGGCATCGGGCAATGATAATTGGACGGCCAATTACCTGCTCTTTTATAGCATTTGAAATATCTCATTATGTGCTGGGATGTATTAATAAAAATTACGAAGAAAAAAAAATTAAAAATAACTTCAAACCAGAAAGTTTTGATTGGAAAAAAAAAAATTGAAAAAAGAATATTATAACTCCATTTTTCAACTGAAATTGTTTATTAGTATTTATTTTATTTATAAATCAAAGACACACATATCAATTTGATGATTATTTAAATCATCCAGTTATGCAATTTAATCAATCTCTGATTTTTATAAATAAAATTTATATCGATAAAAATCATTGATACAATTTTTATAATTTATTTATTTATTCACTGCTATGATTGAATTAACTTCCAGGACCATTTCCCATTTCACTACCTCGTGCTTATAATAAAATAATGAAAAATCCCAAAATTTATTAACAACATTAAATTTAATATTCTCAAAACTATTTCATTTCAATTATTTCGAATAAAATGCAATAATTTATCTATTTATTTATATTTTTTTCAAAAATAACTCATCACTCCTTTTTGCAAACTTGTTATCCCTGCAAAGCTCACATCAAAATTACCTTCATTGATTATTTTCTTTGAATAAAATATGACTTAAATTTTATCAAGAAACAAAAAAGAAAAAATTAATCAATAAATAAAATAATTAACTTCTGCTTTTAAGCATAAAAGCGACTCTCAAGAAATAAAATCAAACCTTTGGAACTTCATTCGGTCCCAAGACACGCTGCAAAACCGATTCTGCCACCTTATATATAAAAAATACGTTCAAATACATATGAAGAATTAAATGTATGTTAAAAATTAAATTTTAACTCATTCCTTATCATCTTGAACAATTAAAATATTCAAACAAATAAATAATAATAATAATGATAATGATAATGATAATGTGAATAGTTTTAACAATAATATAATGATGATAGATGCATAAAAATATATAATGAAACATCTCTGTTAAAAAATAACATTGCTATGACAATTTATTAATTTTACTACAATAAAACCACTTTTTATCACGTTAATATAAAATAGTAATTGCACAATTATTTAAAAAATTTGTGGGCTTGGAAAAATGCGACTTGCAATAAATTTGCTTTATTAATATTCGAAAGCAATTATTAAAGATTAAATATTACGTAAAATAACAATTACTAACGTGATAAAAAGTGCCAGTGATTTATAAGAGAAACAGAAAGAAAAATTCCTATTCTTTTTTCCGAATTCCATTTGAATTGTAATTTCTTTATATGGAGAAAACGACGAACCATAATTTAAATAAACATCATAATTTAACAAAAAATAATATGAATAAACAAATAAAAAAACGGATTTTTGACAATATCAATAAAAATTTTTTATAGAATATAATTTTCATGCTGTTAATATTTAAAATTGTAATTTAAATTACATTTCCTTCTATTCCGTTGACTAAATCAAATTTTTACCTTTTAATTGCCATTTTACAATCCACAATATAAATAAACAAAAAGTTACAATATCACCTATGAAAATTATGATATAAATTTGTATTATCAACCATTTTGGCAATTAATTTCGTCAAGTTCTTTTGAAAATATTTTTATAAACATTTCTTGCAGTTTTACAATGCAAAATAAATTAATTGACGTTGATTGAAAGCTCTCCGTTTTCTCCATGTATTTATTAAGTATTAATTAAATATTCAATCGCACCTAGTTGACTTTAATTCAACTGTATACGCAGCGTAAAACTGAAATTCACGGCTATATCTACCTACTTTTTGTTTCATTGCCACTTCAGGATTAGCAACTTCATAATGATGAGGTGCAGCCCTTATCATTGGATTTGGATGATGACGTAAATAACATTCACCCAATGGTGCATCTTTTTTGACTTTAGCACCAGGCAATACCAATGGTGTTGTACGATATGGCTAAAACATAAATAATAATTAAACATTAATATAAATACAATTTATATATTTTTGTTATAAACATAAATTTATTACGATGAAAATGTCCTTCTGATATCTCTTTATTCTCTCTAGACTTCTTCTATTGTGGGTCGAGGAATTAAGGCCGCGGCTGCTTCGAATTTCGAAACATTGCCACAGTGATGTTGGAAAATTGCCAATATAAATTGTGAAAAAAAAATAACCCGAAATAAATAAATGAAATGAACACAAATGTTCGGTTAAATGTATCGAGAAATATTCGTTCATCAACAAAATTTATTGAGAATAAAAATTGAATAATGGTAAAGAATAATTTTTAGTTCTCTGTAATTGTTTATCGACTTGTTCATTCAAACGTCAATATTTAAATGCACAGTAAATAATTTATAAAATGTGGTTGCACTGACACCTCTCCTTGGGCGCTAAGTAAAGCTACAAAAATAAAACACGTTGATAGGCCAATGTGTGTTCGTTCATTTAAATGACGAGGAAAAATCCCAGACTTGTCTCAACATGTTGTTACGATTTTTAAAAGAACCATTTTATAAATTCGCAAATTGTTTAATTAATTTTCAACTGCCATCTCAATGCATCAAAATGAACAATGAAAAAATCTTTATAATAAACAAATAAAATTCAGAATAATAAATTACAAATAATCATTTTTTTGCATTCTAAAAAATGTAATTGAAAAGCTTTCAATTAGTCATTTTTTATTGCAAAACAAAATGTAAATTTATTCTATTTATTTATTTATTACGAAATTGAGTAAAATGTTGATTTAAGTAATGTTGAATTATGATCCAATATGAATATATAAAATATATTTGCATAATAAATCGAATTACATAAATATAATTTAAAGTTGAGAATTATAAAAGACTTTTGGCAACAATACTTCAACTTTATACCACACACACACATATATATATATTTGCTTTAGAGTTTCCATTCTATTACGTTGTGTTCGTCTCGCCATGTTAAACGATGCGATGATGAAACACCACATTTACGTTGGTTTTATACTACATTTAAATTCAAATTCATATGATGAATTTTTGGTTCAGTTAAACTTGAAATTTTCCACGCATTTAAAATAAATTCATCGGACATTTCAATTGAATCTCATTTCATCTAAACGACCATTTTCTTAAATTCCCCAAATTCTATTTCTCAATTCTTGACAATTGTGTCAAGAACTTGACCTTCAATTGTCAAGTATTTATCTATAATTTTTACAAATGAATAAAAAATATTATTTAACATCGAATTAGAATAAAGAAATTGAATAAATAGTAATTGAATAATTATAAATTGGGTCAATAAATTGATAATAATATTCCAATGAAATATATGTTAGTGTCCAATAGCTATTTTAGATTAAAAATAACTTCGAAGGTTCTCTACTCAGTTATACCAGCTGGCAAAAATACTCTTATTCTGTGTCGCATTACCACATCTCACTATAAAATTCTTTTTTAAATTCTTCGAACATTATCAAATTTCAAAACATCAATATCAATTGAATTGAAATTATTTTAATCAATAAACAAACAAAAGAAAAATATAATAATAATTGATTACAAATAATTGATGAACTAAAAATCAATTGAATTTTGTTAACCTAAATTGATTTATAAAGAATAACGATAACAGATAAAACGTAGATAAATATAAATATATTTATGAACAGTTTAATTTATCGATGCTGTTGCACATTTCAATTGCAATTTTACTTTGAACATAAATTCACTTTCATCTTTGCATCAGTATTGATAATCATTGCTCATATGTTCTCTATACATCTCGTTCATATTTATGTGTACTTGAAAACACTCTTAATATATGTGTCGAATAAATACACATTTCAATTAATTTATTTATAAATAATTAACATTATCTTCTATTTTTGTTTCATTTATTAATGTAAATATTAAGATTCAACATTTTACTCTGTTTTAGTATTGAAAATAAATGAAAATGTTTATCAGTTTTATGGTAAAAATAAATCAGAGCAATTCTGATTGATTTATTGTTCAATGTTTATTTCTATCGAGGGTGAAATTTTACAGTGAAAATTTTTATTTTACTGCAGCGAAATTTATATTTCCGGTTAAATATGTCAAGGCCTAAATGACGCAATTTCTTTTCTTTCCATCATTGTTAACCAGAAAGAAGAAAACATAGTAACAATTAAAAAGAATTAACAAAAACAAACTAAACAAATTGAAAATATTCACAAAATTATTCCCCTCAGATTTTCTTTTCTTGAGATATTCATTTGTATTTATTTATTTATTTATATATTCGTTTATATTTTAACTTTAATGTCATTTAAAATTTTTGGCAGCTGTCATTGTCCATTGAAATTTAATACTCGCGCGATAAAATCAGGATAAAAGATCTCATGTTATTTTGACAACAAAACAGAAGCCAAAAAAGATGAAAAAATTGGTTCAATCATTTAACCTTGAAATTTACAATTCATTCATTCATTTAATTCATTTATCCATTAATACTATTTTTTCTTCTATTTATTTATTAATACGAAATTAATTTACCGTACCCAATAACCAGCCGACTCTTCCTCTTTTGGTTGACGCTCAACCGTGTAACGATAAGTTGTCGTATAACCCGGCATTATTACGTTCCACTGTCCAATTTTCAAATATTAAAAATTATAATTTTGTAATTTCGTTTTTCCTTTAATTTGTGTAAAAAAAAATTTATTTATTGCGTTGCTTCAACTATTATAATCAAAATTATTAAATATATTTTCAATCGTTTACTGAACTTCTCACTGAGTCGATGCGCGGGCGTCCACTAACTTCCACCAATTTATCCAACCAAGTGAGAAAATATTCGCCGCAGCCTCGTCTCAAAAACTAAAATGTTGCCACGTCGTATTATAACGCTTATAGTATATGGCGTATGAAGATTTATATATAAATATATACACATATTCACCAATACTATTTAAACAATTTTACAAACACTGACGTTTTAATATTTAAATATCTTTTAACTTTCATCTTGTCATTGAAAAACAATTTTCAACGTAACAAATAGAAATGACAAAGCATTTCATTAAATTCTACAATTAAATTTTCCATCAAACTTTACAATAAACATTCAAATATATTCTCAGTTATTGTTTAAATAATAGAGAAAAAAAAATGCAATTTTATCTTTACTAGAAGTTTGTCAATGTCCATTTTGATTGATCCATCAGGATTTAATTTGTTAATTAATTAACCGTAAAACAAATTAGTGGTTAGATAAATTATGTTGACATGTCAAGATTAATGATCAGATAAATAAATAAACTAAGTGTATACTTAACTAATTGATTAATTAATTAATTGTGAAATGGTTAAGAGGATTATTCTTGAACAGTAAAAATGAAACGAAAATATATAAAATAAAAATTGAAAGATCAGTATTTACAGTACAAAAAAATAAATGGGGTGGATTCGATGCAAAAGCGATATTTATAGAGACACAGTTGATGTTTGAACGTGTGCACGGACTTTCCGGCATCGAGAGGAAGAGTGTGACAGGCGTATGTAAATATATTCACAATACGTTTGTGTCTACAAATCACTCTTTGTTCTCTTTTTCCACTTTTGTTATCTATTTTTATTCTTTGTCATTCCAATCAATTATTTTACTATAGTCTGCCTGTTATTTCAGTAATGATAAATGTAACGTGATTAATTATACAACCAAATTTTATTGTTAAATATATGAAAAAGGTCCAAAACATTTTGATAAATGTAATGGATTTTTTTTTGTTGGAAAAAAATCTCTTTTGCTCTTCATAAAAATTCATAGAATTGATATCACGCAAGCTCTTGTTTAAATCGACGTGTCTGTTCAACACACAACACACAATGTGTGAGTATATATTGTATATATGTGTGTAATGCATGTATATATTGGCCGCAATAGCAGTCTGAGTTGTGCTAAACTTAGAGGGACTATCGAGGGCCCGCTGTGCCATTTGTGCTTGCATAATTTTCTCACTTTTTGTTTCTCTACTTCGTTTTTTTTTTGTGATCAACACTCAATCATCTGCTGTCAATTTTCTTACGTCTGTCAATTGCTAAATAATGTCGCACACTCGTGAAAATTAATGTTATGTTTAGTAGTATGAAAATATAAAAATAAAGAAGTAGAGAAAATTATTTCAAGGTTTTAAAACCTTTTTTTCTGTTGTTTACCTGGGACAAGTAGAAACGTTCCTCGCGCACTTCATCAAGATGTTCATGGGCAGGTTCAAAATGATCTGGTGAATATGTTTTGTATTCACGTGGTGGTGATACTAAAGGCGGCACTGGACTCTTTGGCAACACTTTTGGCTGTGATTTTATTGTTCTGATAAAAAAGACAATGTAAAATAAGAGAATAATCACATAAATAATAATGACGTAACGATATTAAAAGAAGATGGAAATATATTAAATGCAAATGAAAAAAAAAGCGAAAAAGAATTAGATAAAGATATTGTCGTTGAAAGTGCTGAAGCCCAATGGAAAGTCATTTCTCAAAAATCATTTTACTTTATACAACATAAAATTGTCAATAAGAAATCACAAGAATTATTTTCCAATTTCTTATTGACAAATTTTAATTTCAAAAAATACTTTTCATAATATTCTTTTCAATTGAACGAAAATCGTTCGATCGATCGCTAGCGATTAACAATGCAGCATAAAAAATTCTAATTGTATTATAAAAAGAACACAAAATTGCATGTAAAAGAGCAATAAATAATTAATCTGCAAATGATTAATTAATTAAGAATAGCATTTAGCGCAAAATGATTATGCTAATAAATGAAAACAATTGATAAATAATAATATTGAATATAATCTGACAGATTTTGTAATGGTGCCAATTCGCTTGCGTTGATCGACCCGAAAATCGATGAATGCTGATGTCTATTATCGTAGATATTATTTCGCAATGTAGAATCATTAATCGGCTCAGACCTTTCCACGACCAGTCTTACAGACTCTGAATTTTGTAGTAAATTCTGCGCGTCCACATGCCTCACATCACGCCCATCATAATCATCTATTTTCTTGATCACGTCACCCTTCTGGAGCTCATCATTCTCCGACTGTAAAATTCACAAAAAAAAATACCCCACAAAGGGTAAGAAACAAAATCAACAATTAGTAATCAATGAAATAAATTTAATTTCATTCTTATTCATTAACACAACTAGCAAATAATGTTTTTGCATTTAAATAAAAATAAAATAAAAACTCACACGAGTGACGATGATCGGTGTGCCCAAATCTGCCCCACCGGCAATTCGAATGCCCCAAGGGCGACTTGGATGTCTTCGCAATTTCAATACCAACGTATGTTTTTTCGTCATGCTCAAATGAAAACTCACACTAAATCTCTTCTTTTATTTTCCTTGTAATTATTATCCTCCAATATGAACAATTAAAAAAACACAATTTTTAATCACAAAAAAAATTCCAAATGAAATAAACAATTATTGACTTTCTCATGTGACAGTCAACAAAATTGGCAGAACGTTATGACAGTTAAATTCCTTGGTATTTTAAATACGTGATAAAAAAAAAGAATTATGTAAAATATTTTGAGAGAACAATTGGTCACGATTGTGCAGCAACGACTGCCACTAAAATTTTTGGCTTAGCTGGGTAAAACTATTCAACGTTATTGTGTGGGTAAATATAATGTATTATGTGTAATAGTGGAGAGTATTGAATGCGTTCGTATTCGTTCTACCACTGTCAACCGTACAAAATTCAAGTGAGTTGTGGCTATTTGAAACACGCGCTACGTTTGTAAATTGACAGGCCAATGGCATATGGCAAATGTGCGTTTAGTTTTAAATGTTTTAAAAATGTTTATTGCGTGTTATGGCCATGAGGTTGGCCAATCACTGCGTGCGCAAACGTGAACCCCTTGCTCTAATACATTTGCATACATATGAACACACAAAGTTCATACGTATTAAGACACACAAATATTTACTACCCAATCTGGCCCCATTTCTTTTATTGGTGGCATACATATTGCAATATAAATATTCATGTGCGTCTGCAACCTATGAGTGACTTTATCACAGTGTAGGTTCTTTGTTAGTTATATTATAAAACAAATTTAAATGTCATTCATATGCCATATCAATATTTAAATATTATATTCAAATCAACATTAAATTGTGATTGTGACAAATGTCTTATCAATTATACATTTGAAATATTGTAAATGAATTTGATTATAGTTTATGTTATATTTGAATTTTATTTTTTTGTTGAATTCTAGTTAAGCAGAGAAACGTAAAATAGTGGCGCCAAAAATTGCGGCATTGGATCACTGATTTAAAAATTAATTATACATTTTTAAAACTGTTTATAGCAATTGATTTTACATAATTTGTGTAAATGTAATGTTGATATAAGAAAACAATCAAATGAATTAAGTATTGGCAAAATTGTTATTGATTATGTGGATTTTAATCAATTGAAAGATTCTTATACAATTATTTTTATATTTTTCATTTGAACAGTGTTGAGTTGTTTTCTTTTATTGAGTAATATTAAACACGAAGGATTAGACGATGCAATAACACAAAATTGAATCCACAATCCATCAAAATATTAATTTTATGTGGACAAAAAGTGATATATCACTTCACATGAAATTAATTTCATAATTCATGATCACTAGAAAGTTTTTATTATTTCATTATATGGATACACTTCATGGGGTTCTCCTGTATCACACTTGAAACACAGACATATCACTGAATTATTCATTTGATATTTCTATAATTTTTTTCCAAATACTCACATACGTCTCGTAATAATTCCCAATGGAGAACTTGAGTGACATCTTCACGTTCTCCTTGTTCACCTTCCTTGAATATTACAAAAATTTCCTCTTCGTGTCGAGGAAAAAAAGAAGAGAAAATTAGAATAAAAAAATTGAATGCAAAACTCTTGATTTTTAACAATTAACAAAAAAAATTTGAAAATGCAGTTGAATTGAGTCGGTTTAATTTTAATTATCACCAGATAAATTTTCAGTAAATTGAACAATTTTTTCTGTCCTGATTTTAGAAAATTTATTTATTTTCTAATGAATATATAAAAAAAAACGTCGGGAAGTTTCGTTTCTAAACTTTCTTCCTGTCTATCCGTCGATCCAATTACTTTGACGGTCCTCCGATTAATGAATTTAAATCACGATAGAAAAGTGTGTGTGTCTATTTGTATATATCCTAAGGTAAGAAATAAAAGGAAGAACGTATGTATGAGTGTTAAAGGAAATAAGACATCAGGGGTGTGAACGTCTCAACACTTAAATTAGCAACCTATGGCGCTAAAGGTTAATCGATTGTGTGTGGTACGATCGAGTAAAGCTACCTACAACTGTTCTAGTGACTCATTTATCTCATTATATTTTCTCTACAGTCTGAAATCAACGAGGGACATTGTAATTGACATTTGATTGGTATAGTGTGAATTTAGTGTCGTGCGTGGGCGCATCAATATAAAACGTTTGAAAATATATCGTCGCATTCTTCAAGAAGATAAAATTGAAAAGGAACAAAGAAGACAAACCGATCTATTAAGATGTTTCAAAATGAAATAGAGCGTTATACTAAATGATATTTGGATGAGTTAACGTGATTGATTGTTCACGAGTTGGTGTTAAACTATTTTTATTAACAAATGAACAATCGATTTAGAATAAATGTGATTAATGCGTTTGTTATGTTTAGTGGTGTTATAATAAAGAGATTTGTTCAATGTTTATTCACAGTTTTGTATTGAACTTTCATCATAGAACAAATTTAGTTTATGAAGTTGTTTCTATGTGAAGTAATTGAGAATTTCTGTTTTAATTCTGAATTTACTCTGGTAGATGAAATTGAAAAATTCAAGGAAAGTAAAAAATACGAATTGATTATGTCAGAAAAAATTGTGTTAAATTTTATGTCATTTGAAAAACTGTTGGAATACTTTTTTCTCTTTGCTTACTTATGAATACTCTTCTGTTATAGCTCGACTTATAACGAGTCTTCTTATCTCACTGCTTCCAGCTCCAATTTCATATAATTTAGCATCTCTCAATAGACGACCCGTTGGATAATCATTTATATATCCATTTCCACCTGTAATTATTCAACAAAAGAATTATAATTTGGACACTAATGACATTTTGTGAAGATTTAAAAATATATTTATAAATCGTGTAATAATTATTGAAAGAGACTTTTATTTCTTACCCAGGATTTGGATTGCATCCAAAGCAACTTTGGTTGCATTCTCAGCGGAATAAAGAATTGCTGCAGCACAATCTTTTCGATTTATTTTTCCAGAAGCACATGCTCGAGCTATGGAGTATACATAACATCTGCTCGTACTCAAACTCGTGTACATGTCTGCCAATTTGGACTAAACCAATATAAAGAACTGATTGTAATTAGAAAATGTTTTTTCGTAATGTTTGGGCCAGGTTGTCTTTTCATATTTTTTTCTAATTCTCTAGCGAATTCTTCAATCCCACTTACAAGATGTATGACAACATTCCCATTCAGGCAAAAATATTAATTGTATTCATCGATAGATGTTGAATTCTTAACTCAGCTAGGAAACTTACTTGTATCATTTCAAATTCTGCTAATTTTTTATTAAATTGTTTCCTTGTATGAGCATAATCAAATGCAACGTCACAACAAGCTTGTAGAATTCTGCAATGCGAAATCAAAATTAATGCCATTGTTTGCAATAACATCGCAGTGTCAAATATATTGGAAATTAATTACCCAAGTGGACCGCCTGACAATACCAAACGTTCCAAGTCTAATCCACTGAATAGAACGTAAATTCCTTTGTTCAATTCCCCAAGAATGTTTTTAGCTACAATGCAGTTAAATGAAAGCAAGTTTAATGATGAGATGTGACTGATGCAATTGAAACTAACGAATTGAATGTGCTAGTTTAGGTATTCTTGTCATCAAGAATGATGATAGTGATTTAAAATATTTTCTACAAGTAAATCAACATGAGGCGTTCAAGAAAAGTTTCGAATATTCAACAGAGAAACCCAAACAAATTGGCATTTGAATATAAAATTAATTTCATGATCATTCCTAGACAATTATAACAAATGAATTGACTGGTTTAAATGGCACATTTTTTCAATAAGAAAATAATAAAACTGAATCAATAAAATGTTCTTCATATTTCATATTTCCTTTAACACCAAATTTGAAAACAGGATGACGTGGCATTCGATCAATTGAGTATTTACCAGGAATTCTGCAATTGTCAAAAACTAATTCGCCTGTATTAGATCCACGCATGCCCAGTTTGTCTAACTTTGATGCTGCAGTAAAACCAGGGGTTCCCTTTTCAACAATAAATGCTGTGATGCCATGTTGGGGTTTAGCAGCACTGTTATTTGTCCGTGCATAAACAACCAAAACATCTGCGTCAGGTGCATTAGTAATCCAGAATTTATTTCCATTCAATATATAAAAATCGTCTTGTTTAACGGCATTTAATTTCATAGCAACGACATCAGAACCTGCACCAGGTTCGGACATTGCTAATGCACCAAAATGTTCACCACTACACAACTGAATTTATATGAATAAATATGAATTTATATGATCATATAGATTGTATTTAAAGTGTTTGATAAATTTCCATTTACCTTTGGTAGATACTTGAGTTTTTGCTCTTCTGTTCCATTTCTGTGGATCTGGTTCAAACATAAATTCGAGTGTGCACCATAGCTCAATCCAATAGATGCTGATGCACGACTTAATTCTTCCATTACTATTACGTGATCCAAATAAGATCCATCAGTTCCACCATATTCAGTTTTCGCAGTGATTCCAAGTAAACCTAAATTGCCCAATTGTTTCCAAAATTCCTGGAATTATATTTGATAACATCAGAAAAGATGATACTTAAGTTTAATTGACTATCATTTTTGCAGACCCAAAACCGAGACTCAAATTAATTAGATAGAAATTAATTGATGTGTAACAATGGCGTTTGCATAACTTTGAGAGAACAGTGAAATCAAAAAAATCATTTAATTGTTATGTTGAGATCGACATGTATTGATACATGAATTTTGTAACCATTAAATTAATTTCCATTCATTTTAAGTTATATCCATATGAACCTACTCTCAAGTTAGTGAAGTCATTATTCTTGTCAATTTCTGCAGCTTTTGGTGCAAGTTCTTTTTGTGCAAAATTAAATACCAGTGATCGCAACTGAAATAAAAAAGATAAAATTATTAAATCATTCAATTCGTTTACAATTACAATCATTTCTCCTCTAATAATGATCAATATCGTCAAGATTAAACTTAAGTATTTTACTTGCAGAATTAGAAGATAAATTTAATGAATGAAAAATGACCGTTAACGATGAAAAATGAAATTGATGGAAAGATGCATTCAAATTCAACTTTACCTCTCTTTGTTGTTCAGTCAATCCAAAGATGTTTTCGTCAATAGGATAATGAGATAAATATCGACAACTTGACTTGAAATAATTGATCTTGATGATATCAAAGAGTTTGGAAGTCCGGCGCCATATGGTGGGATTCATCCTGCAATTTTAACAACACAAGTAGAAAATGAATTTCTATTTTTTTAATTTCTCGTGAATTAATATGATACACTGGAAACGATAACTTGATGAGATAGTGCTTTGAAAAACTGTACTAAATTCGACTATAATGAGTAGAATATAACTGCGGAGTGATAACGAGACCCCTTCACGTGATCACTTCAATTGCAACATTAACATGTTGTCGCACAAGGCCAACTCGCACTGAATTCACTCACATCAATGTCACCATTGTCAACACATTGATAATTTTATCGATAAATTACCCTCATTCATGAATTTGCGGTTTTTTGAATATCATCATGCGCGCGGATTTCTTCTTCCAATCTCCAATCCGTCTATGCGTCGATAAATCGAATACTCTAACCATCATAACCTCAAATTCAAATACAACAACATCGAAATGAAAGAAAATATCTATAGAAAATACACAAAATCCAATGAAAAATCACAAAGAAGATAAATAGCAACATCACAATCGATTTTTTTACGTCACTTTCATGAAATTTTTGCATCCAGAAGATGTATCGGTAAGGCAGAACTTGATGCACAATTGTAGATATCAAGTTTACCAACCGAATATATAAATTAAACATTAAAGGCGAGTGATGAGATCCCACGGGAGTTTCATGCTTTCACCGAATATTTTAATTTGGGTGGAAGTTGAAAACTTCAATATTTATCATGTAACTAAAAACCGTTGGATCACAATATCGAATTTAGTGTGATATAACCAAAATATCTATTTTCATAACGACTGGACTGATCGCGATGATGCAACATTTTATCAATTGAAATTATTGAAATGGCAAATTATTCACGAAATCTACATTCAACCAACATTTAGACAAAATCAAGATACATATGCATGCGTGTTCATGAATCATAATCATATATTTTTCGTATAATTCTTTGTAGGTATGCTCGATCTGGAGGATTTTTAGCTGATGACATCATAAAATATTGTGAACAGTTTCTTTATGATGTAATTTATCAATAGGTGTAATGTACAAGTAGACCACGTTTACATAAACCGACGTCCCATTTGTAATCCAACGATTATTAGTGATATATATCACTACACCGAAATCATCATAATGGAATGGCCTAATATATAATTGCTTGGGAGTATCATCAAAGCGTATTGTCATCATCACAAACTTGGACAACAGGTATTATATTTCTTTATTTTTCCAATATTTTAATTGTAGTGATTAATAATTGGTGTTGTAAATGCAAAGAAAATTTAGATTCATTCCCCAAATTAAGAAATAGCATTCAGTACAGTTTGAAATAAATCCATTTTAAGAGCTATTTCCAATGCTACTATTAATCCAAATAGTTTCTCATCTGTATCTTCTGATCTCCAATTGTAGAATTTTTTTATATTGAATTATTCAAATATGTGATGATAAAATAATTCATTCCGAATCGTAAAATTATCTCAACAAACAAATTTTCAATTCAATTCTTCTGTTATAATTAATTTTTTTTTTCTAATTAATATTTTTTTGTCTTAAATCATTGATAATCGTCGGTAGCCCGAGATATCAATGAACATTTTATCGCTTCATGCATCCTACCCCAAAGCGTTCATTAACAGACCCATAGCTTGCAGTCACGGAACTGTTCATTAATTAAAAATTCTATAGAATCACACATTATCACCATTTATCTACGTCTATGTATTGTAATGTTTTCACAGCTGAAGAACTGGTGAATGTCAATTGATAAATCCATACCTGCACCGATTGGAGACTTGAAATAGGATTGAATCAAGAGTACACAATGAAAGCAAACAGGATGATAATAATATCAGTTCTACTTTGCATTTTTTCAATTTCATCTTCAAAAACAATTCATGTAAGTGTATTAAAAATATCCGGACAAATTTTATTGATATTATTCATTCTACATAAGCTTTTGGGATTTTGATATAAATTATTAATATTTCTTGTTACAGCCATGGACAATCAGGAATAATGGTAAGTAATTATTCTATATTTTCACAATCATTCCAAGATAATTTTTATATATCTGATCCAGCATACTTTAAAAATTAGATACTTGTAGCGTGATGTGACTTCTTAACATGAATTCTGTTTCTTAATTTCTAGGTACATCAACCTGCAGAAAAAATACCGACTGTAATTATAATGAAATATGTCACATAGAAACTATCAATAATGCAAATATGAAACATTGCATAACTGTCGATTTCCTTATCCTCATGACATGAAATGTGTGGATCCACTTGCTCGATGTGAGTACTGAATGAAGTACTTGATCAAATAATATATTATTTAAACTGTAATTCAAATACCTAATTTAAGAATATTTTGATAATTTTCATGAATTATTCCTTCTGAATTTCAAGTATTTATTGACTGCAAAACATCCATGGATTGTGAATGGGATAAAATGTGTGTTGGTGGTAAGTGCATCAAAGCATGCCTAACGCTATCATGTGGCCCTAATGCATCCTGTAAAACACTTGGTCATGTACCCAAGTGCCACTGCTATTATGGATACCAACTCAATAGTAAACTTGGAAAATGCTACACTTATTACATGACATTACTAATGTTTTAAAATCGTATTTACCAGAGTGTTGCTGGTCTTGATGATAAAACTATAAGATATTAACTATTCCGAAACAATATCTGACACTGTCAAAGTTTCATTTACGTACACTTTATAATTCTAAATGTTTTCCTCATGAAATAACAAGAAAAACAATTAGCTAATTTGGAAATAATCATTTTGTATTGTAATTAAATTGTTTACGAAAATCTTAGAGGGACTTCCCGACAATGATTCCCACATGTCATCAGACAAAAATAGTTTGGAAATAATCATTTTGTATTGTAATTAAATTGTTTACGAAAATCTCAAAGGGACTTTCCGACATTGATTCCCACATGTCATCAGACAAAAATAAAGTGGTGATAAACTTTGTTGTTGCTGAGATAACCAGAATATAATCACTCAAAAGTAATTATTGAACTACGATCCACTGGCGCTATACTTAATGTTTTTCCCCAGTTATAAATACAGTTGTCTGACTTCTGCAAAATTCATATCTCGCTCAACGCATAACGAGTATTGTCGATCATTCCTCTCCGTGCATAACAAAACATTTTTAATATACATCCAATTGTATCTCGAAATTCCCTTAGGACTTCAACTGAATTAATACACAATGGCAATCAAAAGAATATTGTTCTCAGTTATCATGGCAGTTGTTTTATTCGCAATGCTGTCATTCAACACAGTCGATGTGAGTATATAAGAACTAAATTAATAAAAAATTAAATCCGTTACTACATTTATCAGACATTTTTCATTTATTTATTGTCAATTTTCTGTTGCAGGCCGAAGGTAAGTGACAAGTGAATTTCAACCAAGCCTTTCAAGGATACATTTTTCAAATCTTCTATGAAAAGAATGTGACAAGAAATTGTTTTAGTCTTTTCATATACATTTTATCCATATTTTAACTTCATTATCAAAACTTTTTTCACTTACTTTCATTGAATTTTATATTCTTTTTCTAAATATGAAGGTTTTCCTTGCATGAGTAATGTAAATTGTGGAATTGGTGAGGTCTGTATACCATTATACGGAGGCGCTGGTAAAGTGTGTTCTTTGAGGATTTAACTATGTTTAGAAAATGGATGAATAAACAATATCCAAATGTAAGAATATAAATATACACATAACAAAATACTTATCTTATAATGTAAAACGACGAATTAAATTGTTCTGACATGTTCATGATATTTGTTGTTAGAATCAACCGCTGCTTTGTGCTTTCTCAAGCTATCCAACTGATTCCAGTGAAGAGATCATGAAAAATATTGAATACTTATTATAGACATCAGAATTAATGTAGAAGAAGATGAATAAATACAAAATTGAAATATGATTTATTACGATATCTTTTACTTTCCTATTCATTCTGTTCATTTGTAATATTTCAAAGATGAGCATTAGGCAAAGAAAGAGCTTACAGCAATGACTTTCGATTTATTTAAAACATTGTGGCTGCTAGTTGAATTGGTCATTTATTTTCCTATCTACATAATAATGTTTATACATTAAAACGTTCCGTTTCACTACTTTTAATTTTTGATTCTGTTCTATCTTATTCTGTTTCTTATTGTACGTTAGTTTGTTTTGAGTGTAATAATCAGGATCAGAATTTTTTTCAATTACTTCGATGTTACATCATTTATTCTCTCATAAATTTGCTTGATAATCGAATGGGAATTCTAAACCTACATAAAAGCAGCGCAGCGAATTTTTTCTTTGCATTTGTGTGCGAAAATTCGTAATTGCAGACTAAATTTGTAGAAATTATTTATGACATGAACGAATTCAATGGAGCATATTGTTAATATTTCAGCCTTTGTATGACAATGAAATGACACAATAAAACTAATGAAAAAACTTGACGCTGCAATAAATATGAGCTTATAAAGAGTTACTCTGTGTGCTTTTAATTACAAAGGTCAAGGAAATGACATCGCATCTTGTTTTGATCTCTCTTTAATACTCTGCGATGGACTAAATAATTAATTCATAAAATAATTATTAATATAATAATAGACATTCTGCCAAAAAGATTTTTCTAAACCAATTTTTTTACTAATTCATTTGAATTCATATTTTATGATTATTCCAAATTGAGCAAACAAAATTAAATCAATTTACAATTAATAGAGCAATGGTTGGTTTTTTTTTTTCATTTCTCACTGCCCGCAATGAAATAGCAAAATTAATGGATGTTTATAAACTGTATTGAAAATTGGTTATAAATCTAGATCAAGTATTTAATGAATTGTTCATTGGATAATAATTTTATAGTAAATAATGTCGATGAGTCATTAACAACTTTGGGAATAACAAATTTCAGTTGAACAATAAATTCAATGAGGGATTCCCTCATGAGGTGATTTCCTCACTGTGATTCCCACGTAGTGATAATGAAAGAAAATAATGTTTTTCAGAGTCACAGTTCAATACAAAGAATTATATCTCAATTCGCGCTATATTTAAAACTCTTCGCCTCCTATAAATACAAATTCAGTTTCTCACATTCAATCATTCTTGAAACAGTGAGTAAACAGTGAAGTTAATTCTTCTTGATCCACAACAATACTACAATAATCAACTTTTGATTTTAAAC
>JAPYZF010000413.1:0-59770 GCA_030523045.1 Meteorus cinctellus
TCCACAATTAATTTTAACGAATCCGACGAGTTACACATCGAAGTTTGTATCTTCGTCATAGTGACATTTTGAAATGTGGGGAGTCTAATAGCAACCCGGATTATCAAGATAACCAACATCGGGATAACCTACAAAGTAGTGATTCCTAGTGACTTTCTCGTCTTACAAGTTAAAACTGTTTTGGAGGGAAAATTCAATGATATTATTGCCTTGGCGACCGTTTTATTGAGCAATTTGTTAATAAAGGACAATAAATAAGAGAAAAATGATTACATAATCGTTTGTATGAGTATTCTGAAGAAAAGTCTGATTTTTTAAAGTTGTACTTGTTCAATGTTTATTTGGAAATACGTTTGAATAATGGGAGATATAATCGGGGAAAAATTTTTCCCTCTCATATATTTGAATGAAAGCTTAATCATTTCCGATCTTGCGTCTATAAATGAAGATACATATAAACAATTTCTATCTTCCGAGGTGTATTGAGGATGACGATTGTTTTTCGTAGTAGAATGAATACACGCCAGGCGCTACTTCAGGGTGCAAAGAAAAACTGTTCCCGAAAGGCGTCCACATTTCGCCAAGGAATTATCAGGGCACCATGAAACGGAAACATATGGAACATTAGTCGGGCGGGCAGTGCTGTTGAAAATACCAATTCGCTTTTTATGTACTCCTGTTACGAAGTTAGCCAATGTGGATGACTTTACGTCTTTTGATGGGCAGGTGAGGAGTCTTGGCGAGTGTCAACTATGTGTACATATGCGTATACATATACATATATATGTATTACATGCATACATATGTATATATATATATATATATATATATATATATATTTATCAATCAGTACATTGTGGATTCAATTAAACAGTGATATATTCCAATCTATTAGTATTGTATGATATAACTGAGGTTATGTATAATCATCTCACGGACATTGTATCTCATGACCTACATGACCAAGAGGTTAAAATTAACATAAAATGGATGAAATGCCTCCACAAGGACTCCGCATTCCGTGGATTCATTATCAGGCAAACATATTTAATGAGAATTATTATTGCCCAACCAAACTTTTTTCTTTTTTCTTTATCAGAATATTATAAGTAATGTCAATGCTGACGAGTTTGTCTATATAACACATTCATGGGACGACGGTTCTTTTTTTGTTATTGTTATTATTCTCTTTGTATAATGAGGAGAAAAAAAAATATTGTCAGTTAAATTAATATTTGTTCGTTATTGAGGGGCGACGCGGAATTAATGTTGATGAATTTTTATGAATAAACGTGAATATGTATAGTGATATAAGTAAATAAATGCTTTTATGTACAATCACTGGATCTGAATACGGTTGAAGTTCAGGTTTGGTTTGTTTGTTTGTGGTTGTCTTTCTAAGGATGATTGGCTATAGGGTGGGAATTTGCGGCATGTTGTACTATTATTACGATCGTGTTTACGTCAATATATAGGGCCACGTGCATTCTATAGTCGACGAGTTGATATTAGGCGTTTATGAAAGGTAGAGAAGATATGATATTCAATATATATTGTACGTGTATTTATATATATTCGAATACTATATTTTCTATATATGTATATATATGTATATAATTCTTTTTGTTATATATTTATTGAATGATTTGTTTTCCACAGGTAATTTGGCAATGAAGAATTGTAAATTTTCTACATTTCTTTCCCTGGAAATTTCTGCATTTGGATAAATTTTTGGCAATTCTTGAATTGATTAGTTCAAAATCCAGACATTTTGATTCAATTAATGACGGGGGAATGTTGTTGTGAGAAAAAGAAAGATGAAAAATGGAATATGAATTAATATAGAACAAGGGGAAGGTATGAATGGAATTGGAGGAAGATTCAGAAAATCAAAGTAATATAGCAATGAAAAAAACAGTAAAAACAAATAATAATTGGTTGTTTATTTATAATTTTGTATTGAATCTTTGACAAATATAAAAAATGCGTAAATACTTTATTCACAGATAACTCGTGAATTAGATGGAATCGCTGATTAAATCTGACGCTAAATTGCCGGCTTGCAATTTCTAATCGAATGGTTGAAAGTGATGTAAAATTGAAACATCGACTTTGATATGCAAAAATGCGTGAAATGACCTTGGGATTTTCTAACACGTAATTTTATGAATAATAAAAATCTGATGAAATATCGAAAGGTTTTGTATGACCACTTATGACCAATGAGTAACAAATTATAACAGTTGTTAAATGATTCCGTTATTTACACTTTAACGTGTTAATATTATGGAGCCTAAATTGCCTCATCAGAACACGTGGTCGGAATATCAAGCGAACATAACCTATAAAGAGGTTGCGCGAGTGCTCCATACGTTTCTACCTGCCTGATATTTGCGCGCGCTCCTTATACGGTTGTAGCTGAATAGTCGTGGCCGACTTTCTCACTTCGCTCCATCAGTTCAATTCACACTATACCATACTTTCGCGCGTTGCGTTCTCCAACATTCCGTTCCTCGCCGATCCACAAATATTTGTCATGTCGCGCGATTGCGCGGCTATTCATGGACAATAACTTACCATTATCACAAATAATTTTATTTCATGTATGATGTACATTGAAATAGAACAATTGGATCAGCTTTTAAAATTGATTATTGTCAAAACTGATCTACCTATTCATTAATTTTATTTGTCGTTTTTTTTTTGTCAAACAATGTATTCCATTTTAATATTTTTCAGTTTCAAGTTGACGAAGTTGAAAGGCTGCAGAAGAGAGAGAATGAATTCTGACCAGCGTATCGAAGCTTTGCGATTGTGCTATGTGAACAAGTAAACTGCGCGAGTCATCTGCGGATCGTCGGCAATGTACTAGGATAACATAAGACGATTACAATTCATTTGGTTTGAAAGCCTTGGTAATGATATCAAAATCATTTTACGTTTCTTTATTGAAGTTTTCTTTGATAATCCATTTTATTGTAATCGAATTTTCATTTATTTCTTGGATACTCTATTCATCTTCCGATACTTGACGTAATATGAGCGCATTTGATAAAGAGAGTCCTGTGAGCTTTAATAATAAATTTAGTTATTTATCTAGTGGTGAAGATTCGTTCTGGGTCATCACTGTGGTAAGTAGAAAGAGTTGTGTTTTACTAAATTACGTTTGAATATTTCGAAGATTATAAAAGAGTAATTGTGAGGTAAATATCTAGGACAGAATCCGAAGAGTTAGGGGATAACAAAAGTCTGCATTGACTATTGAGGAGGACTTGGGGAAGATTCCAATAAAAATTCAGACTAATTTGTCACTTCATGTTCGAATTATAAACAAAACAAATGAATTTTATGCAGGAATGAGTTAGACTGCAGATCAACATTTTGTGCACATACCAAATTAGAGTCAACATTTCTTTGGACTTGTTGAATCTGTTTGGAAAAGTGGCACATCAATCAGCAAACCTTGATAGAATGAAGAATATTCTGAATTGGGATAGATATCTTGAATGAAGTCAAGAATATCAACGACACCTATAAAGTCCCCTATCATTTTACTGATATTAAACTTTTTATTGCAGGAATTGGAGGTTAGGTCTAATGGACATCGATGTCCATTGTCGGATCTGAATATAAACATTTGAATGTATTCTTAATTTGCCATAATATAGGCATATGTAAGTAGATTCGAGAATATATTCTGATTTAAGTAGAATGTCAGAGAATATACCCGTGCAAAAGCACCTTTCAACTCATCACAGTGATGATCTAACACCATTGCAAACTCACAGCTTTGTATGTCTCCAATGATAAAATGTAGAAACGTCCACCATGTATTACTATAGGTTTTTGTGCCCGCATTAGACTGAATTTGATCATCTCTCTGATATTTTTCATTGCCTGGTGATGCTCAATCAGTGAATTTTCATGATTATCATAAGATGGGCTCAATATTTGCTCCCAATTGGATGCATAAATGGCTTCTGCTGCTTTCAATCCCTACAAAAAATTTTACGATTGAAATATTCATCGTTTTGTTTTCAATTTGATTGTGTTGAGGAAATTAACTAACCAATTCTTGGATTCTCGTGGCAAAGAAGCAATAAACAAATAACTGGATATTTACTCCTGACCAATATTCCACGAGGCTCAGTACAGTCATGATTGATTCTATACTGGACTAATTTTTAATTTCAATTGATTATTACATATATATTTCATATTGTATATGAATCTGTGAATCATATTTAAATTTGCTTACATCAATTTCCATTGTTGCTGCTTGCAATGACACTGAACAAAGAGCAAGAGTACTCTGGAAACAGACAGTGAACAAAGGTACACTCGTTGTTTTCGCCAATTTTGCAATGAACCTGCACAGAAAAACACTGAATAGGACATTATAACATACGTCAGCGTTTCCGATACAAAATGTTTGATAAGGAAAAAAGTTCCCTCTTTTCATTCAAATAATTGTTGATATTTCACATGTATGAGCATCTGTCTCATGCATGTGACAACGTCTAGTAATATCTGTTGTAATCTTAGGGTGATTAAGTCAGTGTAGATAACTATTCAATTGTTTATATCAACTCATACTTACTTTAAAAGTTCTCGATGATGATTGATACAATTTCGCAGCTTGTTCTCAAATTTTTTTGCAACTAAATTATCACTGATTAATGAATGTAAAAAATTGATTATCTGTTTTTGTTTTCTAGTTCCTATCAACATTTATTTTTCAATATTATATTAGGACATGTTAACCTTAATATTAAGAAATTATCTCGTTGGTCTGTTAATGTTTCACTTAAATATTCGAAATGTCGACAAGCACAGTCTAAAAAAGTGATATTCATGATGTCACAAGTGCCATGGCCAATGGCAGAGCCAAGACCACTGATTAACTGAAATATAAATGTGCCAATATATTTGGTAATATTATCAATTTTCCATGGATAAACACCCGGATATGGTAAATGTCTTGAGAAACTTGAATTCACATCTTTCACGCCATAAATATCGTTGTATATATCGTAAAATACTGGGTTTATACACCATTGTATTACACCATATATTAATAATGTGAAATAGCCAGTTGCAAAAATAGACATCTCATGCTGAATTTTTTTTATTTTTATACGATAAAATTCATGATCTGTAAATATTTTCAGTTGGGGTTAATATTGAGATTCTTATTCAAAAAAAAAAAAACGCCATGGTGATAATGATTCGCTGTTTGTATAATCAGAGGAAGAACACGAGCTGCTAAAATAATGTAAGAATCCTTTTATTTTTCTTTCAAATTCAGTCATAAGAAAAATTACAAAATATTCGTGGTCCTCCTCTTAGATGATATCGTTTGCATTTATTATATTCTTACCTTGATCATTTTCATTAATTTTCAGACAAAGCTGATGACAACGTTTCATTCCTTCAACAAGTTCTGAAATATCATTGATCTGATTTATACAGACAATCCATTTAATTGTTCCGCACATATGGAATAAAAGTGGATTAATATGAGATGAAAAAGTTGGTATGTCATGACTATTTTTGATATTTATAATTTCACTCAGTGCGATCAAAATGCTCATTATCAGAAAAAATCCTGTTACAAATGTACTCGTCATTGCTTTTGTCTTAGATAATGAATTATTTTTCAATAATTTTGTGTAAGTTAAAATCATTGTCATACGTGGACCATGGACTTCAAAGTTCAATACGTTTTCATTCCTCAGTTTTTCCATGTTTTTGTTTTAAATCTAAAACAGAGATCAAATGAGTATCATCTGTTGACGACTGAGGTATACACGAATGTATCAGGAAAATATCAGTTTATTTGATTGAATACATAGATGTCTCTCTATATTATACTTAACAACACAAACACAATCCTACAAGTTCATATGTACTTCTGCTGTGTAACGTTCCAACGTACACAATTTCTCTATCTTATTAAACATACTCTCCTGATGCATATACACCCGACAATTTTACGCGTTACATCATACACTTTGAAATTTTGTAGGTAGTAATGTATGCGTACACGTGCAGGAATTATACGTTCAACTTTGGATTCAATCAGGTGCATTTCAAATAATTGAAAAAGAAAATTTAAAGCGATACCATGTTCAAGAAGAGCTTCAACAATTGCTAATCCTTTCAATTATTTTACTATTAAAAAAAGTGAACTATAATTCCCTCGTTCCGTAAATTTACTTTTCAATTAAGTTTCGGTATATTTTCCTGAATAAAATTCCAGTTTGAATTCTAATAAATTTCTAAATGTAACATCAAATATTTCAGAAGTTCTAGTTCCGAAACAAAAAATAAGAAAACTGCACAGTCAAACAAGATAAAAAAGAAATTAATCTTCGATCTATTTCACACATGATCTAATCTCCTGAAAAATTCAAGTGACAATTTATCTTTTAATCATTACTCACTCTTTCTAATTTTTTTATTTATTTTATCGTTTCAGGATGCTCTTCTCTTCGTTCCTGATAGCTATGCGCTACTCAATGTGTTGGGGACGTCGTTTATTCACAAATAACTGAAGTTGTTTGTGAGAAGACTATTCACGAAGTGATACGGTGGTGAATGGCGAAGTGTCACAGACCCCTATGGGACAAGTGAATTAATTTTCCATGATACCTCCCTTCTACGTTCATAATGTATCTTTAACAAAGTTGGATTGCTATCTCATTGAGAAGATCAAACAATTTTACGCACTTTGTCATTATCCATTGGGACAGAACAATCAGAATTATTAGCAGAGGGAACAAATTCCGGAAACTTCATATGACATAATAACTAATAATCGTACTAGTCTGAACTGTAATTATCGACAAGAACTTTATCACAAGAGAAATTAATCTCGTAGTCCTTGATGACAGAGTGGCCGTGGTATGATTAAAACTTTGTCTGATGCACTGAAGTTTGTATTATAGAGGGAATATTTAATACCTGCAATAATATTCACTTATTCGTCTCTATTTGTGAAATGATTCATAATACGAATCATCTATCGATTGAACGGTGCGTAAGCCAAACAGTCAATTGCAATTGGACAGGCGAAATAGAATTGTGTTTGGTGCAGATATCACCAAATGATACTGAATGTAAATTCATCAATTTCTCATTGTTGTTAAAATACCAGGTGGAACTTAGCGCTATATCGATTAACGTAATCATTTTTTTGTTTTAGATGGTAGAGCGTTGATCCAAAATTGATTTATACTGGAAGTTGATTGGCGTTGTTGGATTAAAAATACATGGTTTAACTATGATTGGATAAATATTTATGATGTTAATGTGTCGACGAGCATAGTTATCAAGTTCGTGAACTGCAAATTCCTCAATATTTCGTGAGTAAATGAGGAGGATTGAATTTATTACAATTTCAACGTTGCCTTTAACAGAGAGTTTATGATTGTAAATATTATTTAGGACGGTATGGATGATTGAGGGTGCAGTCATCCCTAATTATTTACTTCATTGTGAGTATAGAAAGCGAAATGAGTGATGGGTGCATGCGGTGATGATCGCGATGGTCGAACAATAAAAAACTGGATATTATTAATTTTCTGGTTTGTGATTAAACGATTAAATTTTCTGTTTGAATAAATTCTAAAACAGAACGATTGGGTGCAATTATGTTAGATGTTTTCCTTCTCTCAAATGATTGTGTTAGAAATGGGCACATTCTCATGGCAGTGAATTTTTGTTGAACTATTTCGTGTTAGATATTATAATTGAGTTGGGAGGATGAGATTCATTTATATTCATTATGTTTTCTATTGCCATTTCTTATGCTGTTCATGATAATCTGAAAAAGAAATCGAATCCATATTGTTATCTGTAGATGGGTTGGGTTAGCATAGAAGTATCAGGGATATATCAATATATTTCGTTAGATTCATACCATTCGAGTTTGTTTATACAATACACAACTTTGTGGGAGCAATCTTGTAAGTAGCGTGCACGCATGTGAGTGATGCAAGTACACAACACACACATATATATATATATATACATATATATACTTATTTTGCACTGCAACTTGTATATTCTCCTGGTGCATGTTCACTTGATAGTGTTAAAGAAAATTTATTTTTTCCAAAGTTGGATCTGAAAAGTCGATAATGAGTGATGAATTTTCCCAAAGGAATTTTCGCACTTCTTTCCTTACTTTGCATTAACTATGGAGATTTTGTATCTCATTTGAATCAGCTGTTAAAGTAATTTGCTTCATTTATTATCTTCTCCTTTTTTTTTGTGCAAATTGATGGAGATATTTGAAGAGAAAATTCTTTGTCTCGATTATTGTCTTTCAATAGCATGTAATGATCATCTTTAATATCTTGAAAATATAGGAGAATATTTTCCTTGCAATGAATAATTGCAGGAAGAAAAATAGCGAATTTTGATTGTGAATAAATCAATTTCCCGAATAAATGAATGGCGAAAGGGATGAAAAGAGTTCTAAGATGGGACTCCAAGTGGACAAGAAAGTTCAATTTTGAAATAAATCAAAAACGCTGTATTGAAGTTGATATTTCGATAATTGATTCTTAGTTTGTCCTTTTTCAATTGTGGAATTGATCTTTTGATCAAGAATATTATTATATATTGTGTGACTATCCATTTCAAGTTGTTTCATTCCCGATTGTGTGACTTTAGAGAAGCGATGGGGATGAAGTGGTAATGCGTCGAATCGTAGCTGCGCGATTATATTTGGACAAGTGAACTGCGCGAGACGTCTGCGGATCGTCGGTGAAGTATTGGGATAACATGAGGTACTTATAATTGATTTGGTTGGAAATATGAAAAACAGTGTTAGAGCGATATGCGTCAAATATATACTGCTCCTAATTTCTTTCTTATTGATACATTCTAGGTTCCTCCATCTTTTCTCGCATATTTCTAATCATGCTCAGAGACATACCGAAAGAGAAGTACATTTGATGATGAGAAACCTAGCAGCTTTAACAATGTTATAAATTTTTTGCATCTGTCGTTGATATCATCATTTAGTCAATTGAAATTACATTCGTTTTGGAAAATATTAAATAAACCACAGGTAAATAAGACGATATTAAATTCCGCAACTGAAACATGAAGAACTTTATTAGATTGTATAAGGGCAACCATTTCTGAAGCTACATAATTCATCGACTTCAATTTTCCTACGTAATGACATCACTAAAAGCCAGTTCTGTTTGTTTGTAATTGTGGTTTCGTTGGATGAACATTTTCTAGAAGAATTGAAAGTTTTTACCATGGCTACACTCATACCAAACAAGAATTTTCCCCTCTTTTCTAAATTCCGGACCATCGTGGGCGTTGATTCCGCTTGTGATTCTCTACCCAGAATATCAATGTCTCCGTGCCTTCATTCATTCCTCCATTCCTGATCGTTTTTAAGCTTGAATTGTTCAAAAAAATTCCACTTCCGTGGCACTGAATTAATGCTTGTCGATCCCATGGGGAATCTTTCTCCCTCATGCAGATCTCAAAATTCACCTTTTATAATGATCGTTAAATTCATCGACTTGTTACCTTTATCATTATCATTAATTTTCAGGCAGAAGTGATGGCATTGATTTATTTTTTCAATGAGGTCTACATTGGAATTAATTCGGATCATACCAAAAATCAATTTGATTGATTCAATTAACGGGGAAAACGTAGGATTTCTATGTCTGGCTGAAGACGGTAAGTCAGTCATTTCCAATATCAATTGTTACTTTAAATAAACAAATTGATTATAAACATTAAGTTACAAATCAGTCTTCTCGTTCCGTGTAGGATAAATTAATGGACATAATGGGTACCGTTAACATTTGGATTCATCACATTTTCACGTGTCGTGTCTGTTTTCAATTTTTCGAAATCACTAATAAAAACAATGTTAACATCGTTATATGTTGATGGGTCCGGTTTACACACAAGTATCAGGAATATATCAATATATGCAGTTGGAGACATACTGTAAAAGTATGTACAATATAGTGAATCTCAAAGCCGTACAAGTCAAAGCAGCCGTACAAGTTGCCGTACATGTGTACATAACCGGTACAAGTGTCGACATACATTCTTTCTACCTTATTTTATATATTCTCCTGGTTCATGTTCTTCTAACAATTCCATGCATTACATCATACACTTTGGAATTTCGTGTATGAACATGCTTTTGATATGCGTGTTGTGTAGTCTTATTTCAACGTATGCGAGTTTGTTCCGTATTGAACAAACTCATGATCTAGACAGGGGACAATGTCATCCAAAAATCTTCCATATTAATTAATGAAATTAAAATTTGTTTTCATAACATATCAGAATTGATCTTTATACTCACTTTTTGTTTTACTCTCCATCTTCTGTGGTTGCGGAGAGAATATGAAAGATTTAATCACAGAGGGACGTCATCTACGGATAAGTAGTCGAAGATATTCATAAACAGACAACGAGTAGAATGATGTAGCTGAAAATGTTATCATGTTGGGAAACTAGTGGATGCAATGTAAGTAAATATTTCGCAATAGTATTCTCCAATAGTTAAATATATCTTTATGAGAGTTGAAATACTGTGATATTTAATAGATCGAGTAGTATTACATAGCTCATGATTAATCGGTGGGGCTAAGTAATTAAATTCATGAAACTTTTTTGTTCTTTCAATTGTGAATAATAATAATGTCCTGAACCACAACCTCATTCTTTGGGATTATATTTTCAGGTTGCTCCGCTTTGAATCGTGTGACGTCGGTGGTGAGAATGAAAGATAGCCGCAGAGCGTCGAATCGCAGCACCGCGATTGCGGTATTTGGGCAAGAAAACTGCGCGAGGCGTCTGCGGATCGTCGACACTGAATTAGGATAGCATGAGGTACTTACAATTGGCTGGCTAAAAATTGCTGCGACAATATTAACGATTTCACATGTTATAACTATCAATCTGCCAATTAATTCATTTGTTCATTTATTTATTTATTTTTCTGACTTACATTGATCGGAAACTAGACGGAATACAAGAGAATGGTTCCACAAAAATCCTGTAAGGTCCAATGATGCTATTTTGTGTGTAACGTAAGAAGTCAATTGTTATTTTACTGTTTTGCATATTTCCAATGAAAACATATGAGAATATTTATTCGATAGGTTTTAGATCGCATATCAGGCTAAAATGGAATCAATTAATTGATTTATGTAACCATTCGTGCATATTTGGCGGCAGAATTTCTGTGTTCACGACGCAATGGGAACGATATTTGTCTCCAATCGGATGATTAAATTGTCTCTACAATTATGAGGTCTTAACCAAACAAAAGCCACTCAACTCTTGCGTTGATTTAAAAATACATTGGATTTATATGTGTTGGAAAGTTAGAATATCAACATTGATATACGAATGATATTTAGTTATGAATGTACTAATAATTTTGTTATTTTGTTCATTCAAATTTGCATGGGGGATATCAGCATCGTCATCTGGTGGTAAGTTTGGCTTACACACAGGTATCAGGAAAATATCGATGTATATTTGGTTGGATACACACTGCAAATGTTCGTATACACTTCGGAGAACTTCGAAGAAGGAATCGTATAAGCTGGTGTACATGTATGCATGTTTGGTGCAAGATTCAAGCATGTAATGTTCTTTATACTTCGTTTTGTATACTCTCCTGATGTAAGTACTCTCAACAATTCCATGCATTACATCATTCGCTTTGGAATTTTATGTGTGCACATTTTACGTACACATATGCGAGTTATATATTTGAACTTTATCTACAGTGAGCGGACCGTTTTTGGCGGATGAAACAGAAATGGGAAATCAATTGAGAATGATTGGTTGCTATAATACAAGTTCTTATTATATAAAGAATATTGAACAACAATTGTATGATAATGATATACTACTCGATATTAATGAAGAGGGCAACAAAATTTTGGTCGACTAATTAAGGCATTCAGCACAAGTGAAACTAAGCGTGTAATGTCCAATAGTGCAAAGTGCAGGAATAGCTGCGTAATCTAATTGTGCAGAGGGTCGTAACGTAAAACTATTAAAATCCGAATCGTTTCGTGACTTAGATTGATTCTTCTATATTTCCAATAAGAACCTCAAGCTAACTCATGAGTCGAGTAAACATTCCTGCAGGTGAAAAAAGAATTGCTTCTTACCTTCAATTGGTATTTCCATATTCGGACTATTTTACATAATTTAAACTTATCACACAGGAATCTACTATAGACTGCAAACAAATAGACAAATTGGATACAATAATTTCAACGTACCGCCGAATTTGAATGAAATTTGGAAGCCAAGGGTAGTGCGGTTCATGCAGACCATCAGATATCTCATTCCAGGATTAGGTGAAGTGTCAATTTGAGATTCATTGCTCATGGAAGATTCATCTGTAATTAATCTATCAAATTTGCTATGGAATAAGAAATGAAAAGTCCATTTGGCTGTGAATGGCAAGAGTCTGTAAATCCACTCTTGAAATACAACGATTAAAATTTGGTATTGGTTTATTTCCATTAGTGTGACTGGGCGGAGAAGAAGTACTCGTAGAGCGTCGAATCGTAGCTCAGCAATTGTGACATTTAAGCAAGTAAACTGCGCGTGGCGTCTGCGGATCGTCGGCAATGTATTGGGATAACATGAGGTACAATTTGATTTTACACAATTCATCATACTCACATATAACTATCAATTTAATGATGAACTGATCTAATTATTCACTCAGGTATTTTTTAGAACTTCATTCTTCAGAGACTTGACGGAGTATAAGTGCATTGGACAAAGAAAATCCTGTAAGCTTCAATATTACTATTAATTATCTTGTGAATAACGTTAGAAAGAAATTGTCTGCTTACTGCTTTATATGTTTCCAATGATAAGATGTAGAAAGGTCCACCTTTGATTATTATAGGTTTCTGTGCACGCGCCACACCGAATTGAATCATTTGATTAATGCTTGCAATCGCTTCATAATATTCTTGCGGCGAGATTTTGTTTTCATGCTGTAAGGTATTTACTGCTTGTTCCCAATCACATGAATACATTGCGTCCGCAACATTCAGCCCCTGAGACATTTGATATATTTATTGAGGTGATTTTTCATTTTTTTCATCTTGAGTTTGGATGGGGTCATTAATTATCAAACATTCGAAAAGGGTTTTGAATTTTCATCAAGAAGGAAAATATCAAAATTCTATTTAATAAATTTTATCTAATTGAATATCAAATATGAACTAACTGTTTCTTGAATTTGCGTTGCGAAATAACAATAAAGATATAGTTGCATATTGATTCCCAGCCAATATTCCACTAAACTTGATGTTGTCATGATCGATTCGATGCTAGACTAGATTTTTAAATGCAATTATTATAAAATCCGCTTGGAAATTTATAAAAACGAAAAAATTTCTTAACGGTTTACTTCAATTTTCATTGTTGATACTTCCAATGACACTAAACACAGTGCCAGAGTATTCTGCGAACAGTTTATGAACATCGGTGTGCTACATGTTTGCGTCAAGTTCCCAAGAAATCTATATAAAGACAATTAATCCAATATATTGATAATCAATTTGTTTCTCCCATTAATATTTCCACTCACTCTAAAATTTCTTGATGATGTACCATGCAATTTCGTAATTTATTCCGGAATTTTCGTAGAGCCAAATCACCTCTTAATCATCAGTAACCAAATATCTAAGTTTAATTAATTGAATGATCTCAATTCTATTTCTGTTTTTTTTCTTTTCCTATATACTTTACCGCAAAAGCGATTGGTTGTCACGCTGGTCTGTTAATACTCCATTTAGATATTGCAGATGGCTGTACGCACAAGATAATAAAGTTATGTTCATTAATTCATAAACTGCATGACCAATTCCAGATCCAAGGGTACCGAATGCCTGCAGAATAAATGCTCCAATGTATTTATTAATATTATCAATTTTCCATGGGATGACTCCAGGATAAGGCAGATGTCGGAGAAAACTTGAATTCTTTTCTTTCACGCCATAAATATCGTTGTAAAGATCATAAACTACTGGATTCATACACCAACGTGTTGTCCCATAAACTAATAATGTCATATAGGCACCACAAAACATTGACGTTTTCTTTTTACGTTTTGCCATTTCCTCATTATGAAAATGATGATCTGTAATTGATTTATTAAAATATTTCGATAGTAATCCACAAACCCTGATCGAGGGATAATTGTATGGATATGAATTCAATCGGATATGATTATTTATGTTAGAGTTATTGCCACTTAAGTGTTTTCATTAATTGTAAGTCTGGTTAACATCGACTATGAATCAACTGTTAATGCATCGTTGTGGACTTTACAATTATTGAAACAAATCATCTTCTTACCTTTATCGTTTTCATTTAATCCCGTACTAATTGAATGACAGCGTTCCATTTGATTAATTAGATTCATAATTTCATTTCTATTAATAATAGCACAGATCCATTTACTTGTACCGCATAAATGAAAACAAATAGGATTCATATATGTTGCGAACGTTTGTAAATCATAACAATTTTTAATATCAATTGATTCAGAAAGTATTAAAATGATACTTAATATCAAAAGTAATCCCGTAACAGAAGATCCAAAAATTCTCCTTGTCTTTGATATTGAGTTATCCTTTAATATTTTTGCATCAGTTAGAATAATTGTAACATTCTTCCCATAGATATTGGAGTCCACTGTCTTTGGAAGCATCATCTGTTCGTTTTCAATTTGCTTCATTCAAAATCTAGAATGAAAATCAGTATAATATTAACATTTATATTTCTATAATGTATCAACATCATATGAAAGAGTTTTTTTTCACTTTCATCCAATGATATTTATTGAAAATTAGTTATTCCTTCAACAGAATTAAACCTACACGCAACTAATAAATAATCAGGTTGAATAATTGTTCATGGATAACGATATAATTAATTTGGTTCTTATTTCATATTTACAGATCATCAGAAAATGATGAAATAATGATCATGCTTGGCGAGAGAGTGAAACTAACACAAAGAGGTATCAGGAGTGACTCCAGACTTCTTTTAAGTGTATCTTTACACACATACGTATACAGATGGTTAAAGTCTGCTGTACTATAGCACTCTTGAAGGAGGGAATCTTAACAAAACAAGTTCCTGTACATGTACTCGCAACTGGTGCGAGTTCAAACATATTCTCTCTACCTTATCTCACATATTCTCCTGGTGCATGTACAACCGACAATTACGTGCCTTACGTTATACACCTTGGAATTTTGTATGTACACATGTTGTGTACACAAATACGAGTCATACATCCCAGAATGTATAGCATGAAACACGTGTATTGAAAACTTGAACGCAATTGGTGGTTTAATACTCAGACAGATTGCATGACGAGTTTAATCTCAGGTACTTCTCACAATTGCATTCTTATTTTACAATTATTGACATTTGTGTTTATTATTTTTTTCATGCTAATAATCTACATATTGGAATATTTTTATCACCTTTGATATAGCATGCCTGAGTTAGAAGTAGTCGAAGTTACTTGTAGACAGACAACGAGTAGACTGACGCAGTGGATAATATCCAAGTGTCGCAGAGCTGAGCCACGCAAGTGAATTAATATTTCATTATTATTTCCTTTGATGACTAAAATGTTGAAGTGGAATTGCTGTCTCATTGATCAGATCAAACGACACTGCATAGACTCTTGTGATTATCCATTGGAATAGAATAATTAGAGAGATCGACAAGCAGAATAATTTGTCGACAAACTTTGGTTGGTATAATAATACGATTCGTATCAACTTGTAATCAGCGATGATAAGTTTTGCTATAAGAGAAATTGATTTAGACAACTTCAATGACAAACTGGTTTGGTGATTCAATCAATAATAATTGTACATTGTGACAGAAGTTTCTATATACAAACGGAATATTGAATAATATTGAGTTATATTTCACCTAGGTTTCATGTCATTCGTGAAGAGACCAACATGATGAGTTGGTCGTTGACAGTGGTTGGATTAGGCAGCCAACATAATTCAAACGTGAAATACACGTGTGTGTGTATAAAGAGAGTGAAGCAAACGGCGCGCGGTCGTTTAACCGGGTGTGACTCGCGTTTTCGGACGTATATTGAACGAGAGTAACAGAGTAGGAGAGAGTGAGAAAGCAACGCCCCATTTTCCCCCGTTCTTCCCTCATCTATAGTCGCGTGGACCCGAAGAACTCTACTTTGATGATGGTGCCCTGCCGCCGGCGTTGTCCAACGCGTTGCCGAAATTCGGCAATGATTGATGGCTATTAGCCCCTGTGGGCCAACTCATCCTCCATTTCATGAAAGTCATATTGGTATTTGTCAGTTTCAACTTCTCTTTTTTGTTTTTATCGCATCTTTCTTTTTTCATTTCTATTTATACTGAACTAATCGTCCAATTCGTAACACTGATAAACACACGTACCAGTTTCAGACTAAACTTGGCACCAGGAAC
Source organism: Meteorus cinctellus (assembly GCA_030523045.1). Classification (NCBI taxonomy): domain Eukaryota; kingdom Metazoa; phylum Arthropoda; class Insecta; order Hymenoptera; family Braconidae; genus Meteorus; species Meteorus cinctellus. The sequence continues at coordinate 16,533 of JAPYZF010000413.1, forward strand.
GTAGTGAGATTGAATGGGTCCCAGGGCAGCATCAGGAATGGATTCATGGGTTATTTCCACTTATTTTTTTTAGGGGTCGAAATTTGATTCTATTCATGACAGGTACAATAATTCAGAATGTTGATTGAACTTCTCTAGGTAATAATAATAATAAATTTTCTATGTCGGAAATTTAATGATTCACATGATATCGAGTATTTTATTATTTGCTAGCAGAGTGCGTTTGAATGAGAAGAGTTTGATGGAAAAGAAGATTTTCTTACTTTTTTCCGAATACTTATAATGAAAAAATTTATTTTCAGTTCTTTATCCTCTGAATTAATTGGAGTTCGAGCCGTCCATTATTTCTGGGCTCATAGATAGAGGTCTGATTGCCATAATACGGACGCATTTAAGGATGATGAACATTTCCGCAATTTATATCGCAGGTATTCTTTGCAAATTCGTTTATCAAAGTTATCAATTTATTCATTTTCATTATCAAAGTGAATTGAATGAGTATTCCTAAGATATACATTTTGGATACTATTTTAGAAAACGTTCTCATTATTGCCCTAAACTATTAATTAGTATCATCAATAACTTGTAATTTTCAGGGATAAAAGTATACGTTGAACTGTTCATTTGAAAGAGAGAAGAGAGAAAAAATTTCTGTAGAGTTATTTCACCACTAAGCAGAATTACCGCAGTTGAATAAATGAATATTGAATGGTGAATTTCATTAAAACTGTACTGAACATCGTACTCGCTCCGGATTTGATTGCCTCGATGCTTCATTGAATTACTCTTATCGAGTCTGCATACATGAGAGATATGCACATACATATGGACACATCCTCCTGCCATATAAGCAACTCGAACGCACATGTGTACACAGAGAATTTACATTTCATCGTGCGTGCAAAATCGCAAACTGGGAGTAAAATAAACAGATGAAAGACGACGCAACTCGCGCGCGTTGCCATGGACTGGGTGGGAGATTGCAGATTTTCAGGTGAGCTTGCATCTATGCTATACATACAAGCGTGTTGGTACAGAGAGCGACAGAGAAAAAGAGAGACAGAGAAAGAGAGTTGTGGTGTAGTTCGCTCTGCCTCTTCGCCTCGATGTTTGCCGTTGCCGCAGCAACATACACCGCTCTTTATTAACAACAATTAACATTCATACATTGTTTATCCACCGCTTACTTTTCACCCTATAATCGCCAGTGATTTCAATTAAAAATACATTATACAAGAATAGAACGCTCAATTTCAATATACGATTAAATCGTATTTGATATTAAATTCGACTCGTGCGACATTCGCAACTTAATTAGGAAATCATATTGACTGAATGGTAATTTTGTTACATTGCAGTTTATAAACATATACATCTATATTATCTCCCAATGGCAACATTCAATTGTTGCAAACCCTCCTACCGCTTTTAATACTGCGTTGAATTATTTATCAATTCATAATTTAATTTATTTTATCCAGCGTCTAGTAAAAAAAAAATAAAAATATCCTCCATTATTAAATAATATTTTCTTTCTTTTGAACTCTTTTTAACTGCTTTATTAGTTCAAATGGAAGTATCATCAATTATTAGACAAGGAGGGAAAAGAGAATAAACATAAGTATATATCTTTGTGCGATGAAATTTAATAATCATACTTTTATAACTACTAATCAACTCAAGATTGATAACGGATTGCTATTCTATCCCTCTTTTTATTCCGCTTCATCTCTCCCTTTTATTCATGATGTTATTTAAAAAAAGAAAAAAAATATAATCCCTTTTCATAAAAGAACCGCCCACCATTTATAGTAAGTATATATTGTTGGGAATCCCACATTGCCATATTGGAGCAACTGTTGCCAACAAACGGCCGGCCATTGGTGTACGCTCGAATCAGGAGAGCATAGTGAATAAAATAGTAATCTAGGGAGTTCGTGTGTGTCAGCGCGCGTTCACGTGTGCGTGCTTGCATTTAAATGCGGGCGCTATCATATCGCGTTCTCTTTTCATTCGCAAAAAAAACGCGCGAAAAGAACTTCGCGAATATATACATATATCTATGTGTTGCGAATGCGACGCCAACTCCTTTACATTCCTGAAATCCTCGCCCAAAGATTTACCAGTCTCCGGTTATGTTTGATGCACCATTATGCCTTTGATTACGGTAGGTTAGTTGCATCTAACCCGTCACAGAATGACGGTCTGACGTCATAGGAAAGCGATGACGTCAAGGAAATAGTGACGTCATTGATATTGGAGTATTGCAAATTTTTTTTATTCCTCTGTGGCGACATTGCGAATTCATTCGCTCGCTGAGTGAGTTCATGCATGTGAATTGAAATGTGTGCGTTTTGTTGACGCATGCGTGTTTGAAAACGAGTTGCGATTGCCGGTATTGCCGCCATCTATTCAAATTTCATATTTGTGTGACGTTTTGCCAATGAGTATCGCTACATTTTTCAATATATATTAATAATGCTGGTTTGTTTGCAATTATGTTTTTAATTTTTAATTATTTTTGTTTGCAGATGAATAGATCCATGGAGAATTGATGATTTGAGTGGTGATACTCATATGTGTTTGCTAATGGAGTTTAGACGAAAGCGGTACCCTGAATTATAATACCGACGGTAAAATGGATCAGTCTGCCCACTCGGCATTTTGCCCAAGGAGTTTGTCGGTGTATAAATTCATCTCGATCTGGTATTGAGGAAAAATTGTACACGAGATAAATTGCGTTTACAGGTAATAGATAGTGGGTAAAGTTGAGAACGAGGATACTTTTGTAACAGAGAATCAGGAATGGAAGGAATATATTTGAAGAGCATGTGGATTATGTTATAATTCAATGAATTTGGTTTCTAGATATGATGAGTTTGCTTGAAAATAATGAGCTGAATACGGGATTTTATAAAAAAAATACGGAATTGATATCAAATCCAGGATATATTTTATTGCTGTTTTTCAAAACTGTTGGAAATAATTTGTACATTTTTTTTGTTAGAAAATTCTAGATTGTAATGCTCTATAAATTCCTTCTTGATTTCCTCATATCAAATCATTTGTTGTTCCTTATTGTGTGACGCAAACTTTTCTCTTCATTTTCGGCAGAGGAAATAGGGGCTCATAGGTCATAATATGAACAGCTTCGAAGAATGTTTCATATATAATATATTTACAAGATTAATAAGGGAAAACATAATTGCAATACTTTCTCACTTAAGATATATATATATTCATTAAGTCATCGATACGATGCACTAGCAATATTCATCTACTTATCTATTTCTTGTTGTATTTTCATTTGCAGGTATTTAAAAAATTTCTTTTTATGGGCAGTGATGCAAATACTCGTTCCACAATGAACATCAATATTTATATAAAACAGAATTAAAAAAAAAAGACTTTTACATCTGTTTTGATTACGTAAGATATATTCTTATATTGTAGTGGTCTTATTGTTGAAGAAATGTTAGAAATAATGTAACTCATGGGAGCGATACATGGGAACTGTTGCAAAATACCTTCAGAGAGAATCTTAACAGAGAAATTGATCTTTCGAGTTTTATTGTAGTTATATTCTTTCTAACTGTAACGAGACGAACAAATAGGTTTTTTTTTTCCAAATCTAATTATTACGAATTTGAAGAAAAATATCTTCGTTAGATTTTGAAGTTTTGCCGATATCCAAACTTGAGAAAATCATGTTAGACATTGATTTATCTTTCTGATCGAACGTATCTCTATTGTCAATTGATGTATTGTTCTTCTTGAATAGAAGTTTGTATTTATGCATGAAAATAATGTCGAAATCAAATTAATTGCGAATAATTTGGTTTCGAAGTTATGTAAAATTCCAGGATGATAATTTAGTCATTCGAATGTCTGTGTTACCTTTGGATTTTATGCTTCACATTCGGATCACCATATCAAAGTCGCAATATTTATCAATAAAAATAATCACTTAACTACTCTGTTTATTTTTAAGATGGCGGTGTAGTGCTGTCTGCACGTAAATGTGACGGTGCCGCTTCACTGTATGCAATATCGAAGACACTTTTTTTCTCAAGGAGTTGTTGATGCCGTAATCGATTTGTTCCTGGCATTGGTACAACAATTCCTGTATCTATATTGACATCAGGATCATGAGGACGTTGGAACTCGCCGCTTGTACAAGGAAATTGTGATTGGTCAATGATGGGATTTCGTGGTGAAGACTCTGGAGCTTGTGGTGGATGAAGGTAAAATGGTGGTGGGATTTTTTCATATTTATATTCTGAATGTTGAATGAGATAATGATATTTTGTTGTTGATGTTGCAGCTACTGTTGGTGTTTGCGGTGGTGGTTTCTCTGGTGCAAAGATTTCTACGGGAGGATCATAATCGTCACCAGTGGCACGTCGTAATTTTCTTCCTTGTCGTACAATTGCTTTCAGTTGTTCGGATTCATTATTAACCAACGGTTGAATTTTTCGACGTGTAGAAAGTGGCGTCATTTCGGGTGTATGCGCACCGAATATTTTCCTGTCCTCCGGACTCATTTTTAACCACCGTTGTCGCGTGCTCTTACGCAACCATTTTGGTGGCTCTTCAGTTTCATTGTCTCCTGATTTTCGCTCGCGTTTTCGTCGCTCTGCTTCTTCACGATTGTGTTCGTACCAAGCCATGTAACGCGATTGTGCTTCGACGTGTTCGTCTTTGTTGTGTTTCGTTATTATTTTTTGAGCATTTTCAAATTCTTCTTGTCCAAATTTTAATTTTTTATCCAAAGTTGTTGTTCCAGGTGAAAGGGATGGAATGTCGTCAGACATTTCGTCCAAGTTTACGTGCAGAATTTTTTCATTTTTTGATTCTTCATCGACTGCGGAATTTAATTTATCGACTGTGCCAATTTCTGACTGCTGAGAAGTTTCTGGGAGAGCCTCGACGTCTTCTTTGACATCAATCGAACCCGACAGCCGCGATATTTCTTCAAATTGTTCAACGGAAGTTACCTCAATTTGCTTAGAACTTCCATCAAGGTCTAAATGTATTGGAGGTTGATTTTCTAGAACTGTTTCCGGTGTTGAATCTGATCTGTCAGTTTCTCGCGCTGCTTCACTACTCGAGGATAATTTTTTTATTCCACCAATTTTCGGAATTTTTTCCACTTTTTTCCTCCCTTTTTTCTTCGGTAAAGCCAAATTATCAACAGTAGACTTTCGTTTATCATCGACATTCACTTCTTTCTTTGATTGTCTGTGCAATGTTTTTCTCTCTTTTTCATTTTTCAATTTCAATTCCGTGAGACTTTTTTCGTGTTCAGATTTTTTTCGATTTTTCAATTGTTCATTCAATTCATTGCTAACACTCGATTGTCGTTTCGTCATCGCACGTGTTTTGATAATCCGATCCGATGTCTTATCAAACATTGTAACATTCTTTTCTTTCCTCGAGAGACTTTTTATATTCCCTAGACTCTTTGCTCTTCCTTTTGACATTTGTTGATATTTCGATGAAGATTCTTTGAGAATTTCACGGCTTTTGTCTTCTAATTTACACTCCTTCGTCTCGTTATTGCTGTCAGACTTCTTCACCATTTTTTTCTTAATTGTATCATAAATTGTTTCAGGACTTGTTGACAGTTGTTGGAAATCCTCATCAATTACTTTCATTTCTTTTGAATGATCTGCAATAGAAGTGTCATCAACAGTTGCTGCTAATTGTTCAGTGTCGAATTGAATAATGGATTCTACCTTTTTTGGAGTCGTGACAATATTTTGATCCTTTTGATCCTGGTTTTTCATCTCGTCATTAGCATCTGAAATTTCGTCGGTGGATTTTTCCTCTGTAATTATTGCCGTTACATTTGCGAGTGAATCATCACGACTTTCGGATTTTTCTACTACTTCGGATTCAGATTTCATGACGATTTGAATATCTCCAGACTTGTTAATTTCCTCGTTTTCAAACGTGTCAACTATTTTCTCCAATAATTCACCAGATTCGTTTTCATTTGTATTATCATCTGCAGACACTTTTTCTGGTAATATTTCAATTATTTTTCTCTCATCAATCATTTCAGGTGATTTTATATTTGCATCCAATGATTTTTCAATCATTATTTTGATTGTATCATCGCTTGAAACGATACTATCTTCGGACAGAATTTCTTGTGACTTTTTCTCTGATATATTATCAACTGTTTTGTCAAGATCCTGCTTTGTATTGGATAATTCTAATTGATCATCAGTGGATATATTATCTGCATGTTCCATTCGTACTAAACGGCGATGACGCGGTGTGCCGTAGGGTTGTGCAATGAATGCAGTTTGTGTCGATGACTCACTCGAAACATCACTGTCATCTTCCAAAATATCAAGACCTGTATCTATAAATTCGACTAATGGCAATTCTTTTGTTGATGTTTCACTTTGGAAAGTTGTTGGAGATTCCAATTTATCAATCAAAAATGTTTGTTGTTCTGATGAACTTGGTGATTTATCAGCAGGTTCTACATGTTGGGATTTTGTAATTGATGTTGCTGGTTCTGATGAAATGGGACATGGGCTTTTCGCCATTTCATCAATAGACTGTCTCCTTGGTGAATTCAAAAAAGAAGTTTCTCGTGAGATAATGACTCGAGTTGGTGTAGATGAACGGCTGCCGTCTTGACTCGTTATCGATAATTTTTCTAATGCTAATTGTAAGCTCTCCTTTTCAATTGACGAATCGCCGGTATCATCAGATATTTCTGTTTGGTTGGAGGGATCGATGACATTCATCGTGACATCATCTTTCGTCAAAATGTTTCTGGTGTCTTCTTCCACATTTAGTGACTTTTTGTGATCATTTGGAGTATCCTCACTTATCTTTTGTAATGATTCGGGTTTGTGTGATGTTATTTCTCCGTTGATGACTTCCATTTTCGTTTCATTGGTTGGGGATTGGATTAGATCGTGAGTTGCTATTATTGACTGATCAAGAGAATCCGATGTAATCGTGGGCGGAGATATTTTTAGAATTGTTTTAGGAGGAATAGTTGGAAACGATTTGTTTATTTCTTGAATGGTCATCTCTTCAATTCTTTCTCTTGAATCTTTTTCAATATTTCTCATTTCGGCAGGTTCCGATGATTCAATTGATATAGGAATTTCACTCGCCGTTGCAACAGAAGTCGTTGACGGTATTGAATGGTTGTCACTTGATAATAATTCTTCAACATTTGTCACAATTGTTGGAGTCATTATTACTTGAGCTATCAACTGTTCCTCTACTTTTTCTCTTGCAACATTCTTCAAACTATCAATAACTAACACGTTTAGATCCTCACCACTGACTCCAACGCTTTTTATATCATTATCAGTTATCGTTTTGTCGCTTGAAGAAATTAATTGACAATCCGTGGATTCAGTCGCGACTTTTTCCGGTTCGATACTTCCGAAATCAGGCTTGATAGGCTTGGTGATTTCTCCAGCTTTTAATTGGCTATTTTCTTGTTCAATTTTGATTTTAATAATTGGAGAAATTTTCAGTTGTTCAGGGGTTACCTCTTCAGTTCCCATTCCCGAGATATCTTTTGCATCATCTTTTATTGATTTACTCACTTCTGTAGACTTTTCAACTCCTTCGACGATCATTTTCAATGGAGAAATTATCTTCGTCATATTTCCTACAATTTCTTCGAAGTGTTTTTCTTCGGAGTGAATTTTTGTCAATGCTGATTCTGGTTTCGGAAATGATTCTATATCTTTGATTGATTCTATCGTTGGAGTCGTAGGTTGTTCAACAATTTCCGCCAATTTAACAGTCGACACAGGTGTTGGCTTGTCTGTTGATGTATGTGGGACTGAAATAATTTTCCCAACATCTTTTTTCTCATCTGTCACATCGTCCGCGTTTGTTTCAACTTTTGCAATAATTGTTTCACTTGATTCTAACGGTACAGTTACACTTGGGCTATGAATTTTTTTCGTGTCTGCAGATGGAACAAAGTCCTCCGCAATTACAACCATTTTTGCTACTTGTAAATTTTCTATTTTACGATCCAGGTTGTCTTCATCAAGTTCCACCAACGTTTCAGGAATCGTTTTTGTTATCTTATCAGGATCATCGCTAGACCCTGATTGATTCATTGAAGTTGCGTCACTAATTTCCTGACTGTGATCAGAATTTTTCCCCGAATCACTTGCATGAACAGTTTTCTCTTCATCTGTTATTTCAACCAACTGAACTTTACTTTTCGCTATCGGATCAGAATCATCTTCTGATACAATTGATTTCTTTTGTGCCTTTATTGATGTTTTTATTGGTGGGATTGTGATCTTTTTTCGTTTACCTGTATCAGGCGCGCGTGTTCCCACTGTTTTTTTTCCATTTTTCAAATCAATCGCCATTTGTCGTTGGAGTTGTGCACGAGTAGTTTTTATATTTTTCATAAATTTTGATTTTAAACTTCCGCCTTCAACAATCTTCGTAGTCAATACCTTACTCTTCGGTTTATCTATAACATCTTCTAGTTCGGAGCTTCCAGTACTGATTGACAATTTTTTACGATAATTTAACTTTGGTTTTTGCATTTTATCACTTGAAACACTTCCAGATATCTCAATATCATTTTGTTCTTTACTCGACGGCGAATTTCCATCTGGTTTTTCATTATACTTCAATTTTTTCGCCTTGATGATTTCAATTTTTCTTTGCGGTTTTGTATTATCAATGTGAATGTCTTTATTCTCGTCTTTTGAATCAGCTGTCAGTAGTTTCCCAACTTCTGAACTCTCTTCCTCACTCTCATGTATTTTTTTCCCTACCAATTTCGACAATTTTTTACTCAACGAAGTCATTTCACGTTCTAATATTCGAAAACTCGGTTCATTAACATGTCTTGTACGTTCTCGTGATCTTTCACGACCCTTGTGATTCTTCACACAATCACTTTTTACCATTTCTATTGATGACGATTCATCGCGGCGTGTCATCTCCTCATCCCTCGTATCGTAACGTGACATTGAACTTTCAGCAAAACGTTGACGAACAGTTGGTGGAGTATCACCAGTTTCGTCCAGAGAATCTGATATTTCTTTCAATACTTCAGGTTCAATTGACGAAATTTTTCTAATATCTTTCATATCTTTCATTTTCCTTCGTATTAAATTCGTATGTTTTTCATATTGTCTATCATCTTCTCTTATTGGTGATCTCATCCACAACGTCCTGATACGTTTTGGCTCACCATCATATCTCTTCTTGGATTTCAATCGTCGTCGTATTTTGGCTTCTTCCTCTGACTCATCATTATCACTGCGACTGCGATTTGGTTGTTGTGGCTGCAATTGTTGATCTGTTTGCGTTGCTATTGTTTCACTCGTTTGCGTACCAGCCGCAACTTGTCCCGGCAAGCTCTGAGTTTCTAAATAACTACCTGTATCTAAAACAATTCCACCGCCACCGATAACACCACCACGATCACGTTCTAATAACAATCGTGTCAGCAAAGCATTCTGTCTTGCTAATTCCAAATCGTGAACTGAATAATGATGAATATTACCGACATTGTTAGTCTGCTTTTCATCATCAATCGGTGATTTTTCATCTATTTTTGTCATTGGCCCATGAATTAATAATGTTCTCGCACTTAAATCTTGACTGGTGTCTTTTACTTCGGATCTAATTGATTTTTCATACGGTCCATGTTCGATTATCAGTCGCTGAACATCAGGACCAAGTTCTTCAATATGTCGATGTTCTAATTGATCTGGTATCAGTAAAATTTCTTGGTGCTGTTGGTGTTGCTGATGAACCATCGCCCCTTTTTGTCGTTGATGCGACTCCATACTTTGTCTCTCCAATTCTTGCATACTCCCATGATAATCATGGGTATTGATTCGTAACTTTTGATCCTCAATAAAACGTCGTAACAAAATATCTTTGCCATCAACACGATGTACACTGGCTTGATCGATTATTATTTCTGGTTGATTCCGATGATGATGTTGATTCATTGTTACTGCTGTTTCTTCCATGCCGCGTGTTACTAAACGCATCACCTCGGCGTTACCTTCACGATAATAATGTTGATCACGAATATTTCCAATGTTATCACGTCTATCAGTAGAATTGAATTTTTCTTGTCGCATTTCGTCGATATTTGTCATAGAATATCCATGAATTTTTGTTGGTTCCATGTCTTCGACATATAATTGATCGTTGTCTCGACGTTTTCTAATTGGTTCGGTAACGAACATTGGAATTGGTGCGTCTCTTATATGCAACGAATGTGTTTCATGCGGGATTTCACGTTCTCGGTCGATTTCGATTCGTGTTACGTCACCAGGTAATGATGCTATTCCATGGTCTTTGATATTTCGACGGTTGAATTGCCAATTACGGGTGGGATCTGCACTCCATGCCTGCTTTCTTCGTGACCAAGTGCCTAATTATGAGAACAAAAATCGAATCGATTTATTGATTAGATTATTTAGACGTCGCTGTACGCCTAGGAAGATTCAGATTGAGTTGATGTTTCCCGAGAGGTCTCTGATGATACTACAAAGAGTAGAAAATAGATTTCATTCAGAGAACTCAATCGAACCCGCCCAAGCGTATGAATTTTTCAAATATAATTTTGGTGTTATTGTTTGAGATTTATATGGTTGCTTACCGTCCATCATCATTGGATACTTGCGATGGATATGTCGTCGCGGGCGATTGTCTGAGTGGGCTACGAGTGTCTCTGAAGAATGTACACGTCGTTTACGTGGCGCCATATAAAATGGACAACTTGGACAAATGCAACACACAATCACAGCAATTATTGCTGCGATCATTAATAAACCCAAGATTGTCAATAACCAAGTAAGTATTTTATTTTCCGCTCTGTACACCGTCTGCAATAATACTCTGAATACTTATTCTTTTTTATTATTCAAAAATATGAACAGCAAGAATTAATTTCATTTTGTTCATTATATTTTCTAGGTGGAATCATTTTTTTTCATCTTTCATTATTAAGTTATTATTATTAATGGAAACAAAATAGAATATCCTACTCACTACTTCTTCACTTGTAATAGTATTATTGTTATTAATTGTCCCACCATTTTTTCGGGGATCAGTGCTAAGCATTGTGTCATCATTTCTCATATCATCATTTATTACACCGACACCATTTGCTGCTAGTGCTACGCGAATTTTTTCAATGTCAACGAACGATGCACCTGGTCCCAGCTGTTCAACCCTTGCGACGACAATACTTCTGTTGATCAATTGAAATCAGCATTATACATTGATCAACAGTCGATTTTATAAAAAGAATCTTTTGAGCATCGTTATTCAGAGCACCCGGAACAGAAATTATGTGTTTCAAAGGGTAAGTCGATAACTTAGACAAACCTCTTTCCACTTTCCGGACTTGGTAAATTGTTTCCCGGATTGTTTGGCAAATTCTCTTGTAATGTATAAGGACGAATTTCTTGTACAGTTATTCGACCACCTGTAATTGTCGCTAAAGTTTGCGCTGTTTTTATAGGATCTGGATGTTCACCTGGCACTACGAACATTACTATTCTTGCCGCAGCCGCGGGACTTGAAAGGATATTTATTTGTGTTGTGCCGGATAGATGTGGGACACCTGAAAATAGACCAGAAATTTTATGAAAGAAAGTGGAAAGAATTTCAATTAAACAAATGTGGTATTATAATTTTTTTCGAGCATTCGAAACAGTTGAAACTCACCCAAATCATAAGCGCGAGCAGTCAATGTAAACAGAATAGTTTTGTCTTCTCTCTTTTGTCGAATAATTTCAGTTCCAGTCTGATTATTTGTCTCATTGATTGTATCAACGTCAGGAATCATCGATGGGATGACATGTTTTGTCGTTGTGGAAGTTCTCTCAGTTGTTTCATCTTGAGTGTCTCCAAATGTTTTCTTGAATTTTGTGGCAAATCTTTTATATGGATTGTTTCGGATATTCCGAATTTTCATTATTTGTTCTTGTATATACAATTCACCAGTTGTATTATCCAATATGAATTTATTATCGTAATTGCCATGGATGAGCTCGTATCGCACTTGATTGTTTGGTGGTTCCGCATCGTTATCGAATGCCTATAAAAATATTTATCGCCAATGTTTATTAGATGATATTAGCTCCATATTTCATCTCGGTTCTAGGTCTGAGTATCATCAAAATATCGTATAGAACTGATGATTCTTCAGGTCTTCAATGCAACTGATCTTATTCAGTTTTTTCTTCTTGATGATGAAAATAACTATTAAAAAACAAGACTAATACTCACTTTTATTATTGCAGGCATCGTGAAGTTCGTTGAATTGTCATTCAATGTGAATTCATATGTATCTCTTTCAAATATTGGAGCATTATCATTTACATCCAATAAATTGACGATCAAAGGAACGATACCATTGAGACCTTGGCCATTTTCATCCCGTGCCTCAACTGATAATTGAAGCTGTGATGTTAATTCACGATCCAATACAGTTGTGCCCATCGCAACGGTTATTACTCCCGTATAAGGATCAATTGTGAATGCTTCATTGCCTGGACCAGTGATTCCAGTGTATTGGATTTTACCAAACAATCCGGTATCTTTATCAGTAGCGTGTACTTGAATTACACGTGTGCCAGCAGTTATGTTTTCTGATAATGTTACTTGATATGATTTTTCATCGAACTCTGGAGCGTTATCATTGATATCACGTAAAAATATTGTCACTGGTACTGATGTTGATAGATTGGTTGCAGGTCCAACTTCTTGAGCAATAATCTGAATAATATAACTTTAATTATTCGATTTATTGGTTGGTAATATCGGGTTGAATGTATTTAGTTTTGTTTCGGAATATTTCTATCACCTTAAATCGCAGACTTTTGTGAGTTTCAAAATCGATCAATGTATTATCTCGCACAGTCAATATGAAATTAGCTGTTCTCTCAGCAACAGTTGGGCCAATTTCAAATGTTCCATTATTATTTTCCAATTTCAGAGCAAAAACGCCAGCTTTACCGATATCTTCATCGTGGACTTTTGTTATGTATGGCTCATCAAATGTTAAGGAAGATCCAAGCTCAACATTTTCATCCATCCAAGCGACGTAACTTGAAATTAATAAAAAGTGAGCAGACGTTCTTAACGAGAATGATATGGTGTTACAGTTTTTGGGCACGTTTAAGCATTTCATGATATAATTTACTCAATGAAAAAGAATGAGGGATGTTTTGAAGATATTACAATAGAGAAAATTGTCGATATTGAAAAAGTTGTCTTGAACACGTTGTCTAAATACTTTTTTCGTCATCAGAGATATTTGAACGTGCAATTCTATAAGTCAATTATCATTCCATTTCAGATTACATATTTAAAGTTAGGTACCAACTTATCATTCTCAAAATACGGCGGACTATTTCCAGGTTCACCAAGCAATAAACCAACTTCAACGACTGTTGCTTGCGCTGGAGGTTCATGAGTTGAGCGTCGAATTTCTTCGGCAACAATACTAAGAACAATTGGTGCACCAATATGAGTAATCTGTGTTAATTGTTCTAATGGTCTTGCCAGAATAATTTCACCTGCACCAAGAGAAAAAGAGATGCAATCAAATATTAGTAAATTTTGCATTGAAGTCACTACTTCTGCAACGATAAAAAAAGTATTTTTGCCATGAATAATACATCCACTTTGCGGGTAAGGAACTTTATATGTAAAATGATTTTATTCATCATTATAAATATGAATGTATGAATAAATACTTTCACTAAATGTTAACGCAGACCTACGGAGAATTTATCTACTCCTATTTTACATATCAATGCACGGAGGGGCTTCTACAGTAAATAAATGAGCTTCGAGAAACGCGAGAAGATAATATATGTTTGTGGTGTTGTAGGTATTGTATAAGGGTATTGGTATAACAAGTGTTGGTGAGGGTGTATAGTGTTAGTGTGCATGATATTGCATGATTCTCAGAACGCGAGATAAGAATCGTTGCGAAAGTTCTTGAGGTTTCAAGGAGTAGTAGAGTGAGCGACTGACCATATACGAGATCGATAAAACTCGTCCAACAATCATGAGCTGCGTGTAGACTACTCTTTACCTTTCTTATTTATTTTTACGCCCTCATTTTTCATTCTTATATTTCTAATAATCAGTCACTTTTTTTTTGTGAGTCATGGTCATTTGAACTGTAAACTTTAATAGAGTGTTTTGATGTTTTAAATAATGGGGAAGAATAATTTTGTGTTCTTTTGGGTTGTCCATTTCTTATGATTCCTTTGGAATAAGTTTCTTCATAGATTCTCCATGGAAAATTTCAGATATAAATTTAGGTTAAACGATTGTTATCTCGTTTTGATTTTTTAGATTTAGAAAATAGTTGAAGAAGTCAATCAAATTTGATGATAAAAAACAATCTTTATATCATTTTGCAGGTTCAGGTTTGGTTCGAAGATTTCTGAATAGCTATTTTCTTAATGACTCACCAGTGGACTCAGAAATATTGAAAAATGGTGTGAATGGATTGCCCTCTGACACAAGTCCATAAGTGATTTCACGTGGAACTCCTTTATCACCGTCCTCGGCGTGGACTCTAAGAATTACGTCACCCTGATGGTGAGAAGATAAGTATTAAAAAATATATAAACTTCGCATATACTGTTCACAATTATCACCACGATTGACGACCGACTGTGTACAGTGGAATTGAAATCAGTGATTTTTTCTCTTTCATCACTTCTACGTACAGTTTGAATAGTATTGTTGATTTTTGTTAGTGGTGGTGCTGAAGTGAAAATTGGTGGTACATCTTGGACATCTTTAACTATCACTACCAAATGTAAACCAGCGATATTTCGAGTGTCCTTCTTTGGATCAGTGTATGGATCCTGAGTTGAAGCAGATCATGAAAAAAACAAGAACATTATAAACTCCAAAAGAATATTTTTATTGTGGATGAAAATAATTTGATTTATTTTTCTGCTACTGGGAAAAGATTTGAATGCTATTGTCAATGGTTGCATAGTCAGATTAGAAATAACGTGAGAAAATAGGAAATTTTGTCTAAATCGATGATAAAATTAATGGCAATTGCGAGTAGATTACACCTGATAATTATAAAGTACAATACACCTTCGATTATTCGGTTTGGGTGATTAAATTGTATGATCAAGAAGGCGAATAATATATTATGCATGCAGAGATTGGAATTTAAACAAAAGAATTGATGCTCAAATTTGGGATTCCTATAAAAATCAACTAATTAACACACGTTTGAATGATTGAAATAAGCAATAGCAAATGACAAATTTCTATTGGATATTTTTGAAATCATCCAGACGCGCCAAACAAAAATCCACATACACCGTAGAGGGCGCTGTTCACGCAATATGGCGTCGCATTAGTCGCACTGTGCGCGTTGCAGATTTTGATGCACTTTATTGTATAATTATTCAACGTTAGTCAAGTATTATAGCACTAAATAAATTCTAAATACTCGTCCTGGTGTGATTTGGTGAGTTGTGAAATAAAAATAATCCCCGAAAGTTTACGCATTTCATAGAAATATTGATTCGAGTATGGACCGGTTGGATTCTTCGCGTCGGCTCGATCGCCATGTTTTTTTTTCCGTTCTCCATTTCAAATTTTTTTCATATTTGCATTGATCCAGTAATTCAATGGCTGTACAACGAACAATTTCCATTAATTCATTGATTAATTTTCTGTATATTATTGAATATTTCGTAAGGACTTTCTGAAATGATAATAAATCTCAGGCACAAAAGAAAACAAATCTTTATGGAATTTTGCAATTGAGCTATTGATACAGAATTCACGTTCAATAATCCGTGTTGTGTTATTTGTTTTGGAGCAGTAGCCGCGTAGAATATCAATTCAATTCAGGATTTGATGGTAATTCCATTCTCTATGCAGATTATTTGGTTATTTAATTTAATTTTCTCACAAATATCAACATATTAACATATTAATATACTCAAGGGAATTCAATTCCAATTAATTGTTATTTTATTCATGTTATTTAGTTCTATGAAATTCTATCAAAATCAAAGATTTGATTATTGTTTCTATGTAGAAACTATTCTTGATATGTAGAATAATAATAATATTAATTTGTCGATGATCATAATTTTTATATGCGAATATTCGTAATGATCGATAGGACTGATCAAGAACGTATGATTTGCATTCATACACAAAAGAATAGAAAGCAGAATTAAAATAGTCAATGAATTGTGCACTTGGATATTCGGATGAAAACGTTTTTCTTTTGTCGATACTCAATTGTGACTGCAAGTTTAATTATGAATCGTAATTGGGATCAAATAAAACTTCAGATTTGATGTGAGCCACATAAATTCGTGCACTTTTTCCTGTTATTTTTTGCTCACTATAATCAAATATAAATCCATTTGCTATAAACATTATGCGCATAATTATTTGAATAAATTTTTCAATCGCGTAAGCTGAATCAAAAAGTGAAATCAATGATAAAAACTGAAATAAAACCACAAAATGGTTCAACAATGTTAACTATCAATTAGTCATTTTAATTGAACGACATTTAGTGTTGAATTTGTCAAGAGAATTTTATTATGTTTTAAATACCGAATTTGGTAATTAAAACTATGAATAACATTTCAATGTGATAAATAACATTCCTGTGTGTGAAGTATTTGTGAGTGCTGTAAGTGCGATATGAATGGCAGCGATAAAAATCTGGTGGATACACATCAATATGGTGAGTGTAATTAAAGCAAATTTTTTTCTCTCATGTCAATTTGTATACTTGAGCGTGACAACTATTTGTGGTTGATGTTATCGTTAGGCAAGAGAACCAGAGATGAAAAAAAAAAGTATAAACACGTAGGAATACTCCTTTTTGTTTACTTATTTCATTGATTGATGTTTATATTTCGTTTCTGTATGGTTTATACTATTTTATTCTTACCGTTGCATACATGGTGAGTGTGTACATTGATTGCGTCTCGAAATCTAATTCTCCAATCAAAGTAATCATTCCACGAGTATGCGTTGGCGTTTGTCGCTGTTGTATAGTGAATAATTCTTTAGGTTGCTAAAGAAAAAAAAAAGATTTGATAAATATTGTAACATGAAATGCGATGTTTATGTAGTGAATGAAATAAAATTGTATCTTATTACTATTTTTCGACTCTGTTTGATAGTCCAGGACATCAACATTGTTTGAATTTTCATAATGTATAAGAATATTCAGTTTAATTGTATGATGAAGATTAACTGTGATATATCATAAGAAGTAATTCAGCAGACATGAGATCATTTTTGCTTATTAATAGACAAATGACTAATTCAGATAATGGAATTTAAAAAAATGCTCGTAGAGTTTTTGAAATTTTCTATATGAGCATTTTTTTATTTTTCTTATATCTTCAATTTATTTATTTCATTTAAAATCATAAAAATTGTCAAATTTCTGCATAATTCACACTCAAGATGATATATCATCTCATAATTATGACGAACGTTTGTGAATTCTTAATCATATTCGTCACTTTGTATTCTATTATTCAATTGTTATTCGTCAATTCGTGATGAAATTAGTATCATTATTCTTTCATTAATAAATAAAAAAACCTTTGCTACAATTTTTCAAACCAAAAAGTCTAAACTTCATCAAAATCAACGTCATTAAAGATAAATGGAAACACCAGACAAATCTGCACAATTTTTTACAACGAAAAATATTTTATAGTTCATAATTTTCTGTTGAATTTTTAAACCCACCCATAATTCAATGTACACTGGTTTTCCACTCCATGGATTTGATTTAACTAAAATATAATCGAGCTCTTTGCCAGGTTTTGTGTCCTAAAATAAAATATCATTTAGCAAAGTTAATTAAATTAAATTAGATGAATAGATAAATAAATAAATGAATTATTGAATATTATTTTACCTCGGGCACCATTATAAGCGCAGGAATGTGTGGAAATATTAAATCACGAGGTGTTGTTGTATTTGTCACTGATATAGTTGCTTGCATTGAATTAGAATCGCCTTTTGAATCTCTCACACGTACCGCAAAATCATGTAAACGTCCAGCGGTTAATCGTCGTATCAAAATAACATTTGCTTGACAAACTTTGTTGTATAATGTACAAGGTAAATTATCAATTCGTACAATTGGCGTAACTGTAGCAGTGATATCAAATACTAAAGGAAAATCAGCATCTTGATCAGTTGCACGTAAACGAAATATAACTGAATCAACTTCAGCATCAGCTGGCACTAAAACCAGTCCCATATCTGTTGATGTGTCAAATCTTGGTCGAGCACTTTTTGTCCCTGTCACGATGACGAATAAATAATAGATCCATGCTTTTAACCATCGTTGTGAGATCATTCTGGAATTGATTAAATTTTCAAATGAACAATAAAAGGGAGATGAATATAAGTAAATTAATTATTTCATTGTGATTCTTCATTGTGTTTCATTAGATTTTGTTTAGAATTGAAACTCATATTTGATTCATGTTGATTGTCTCATTGAAGTCATATCAATTATTCCTTTCACTTTGTTCGGGGATGGTGTAGTTGTTAATGGTATTGGATTGCGTGATAGGGCAAATATTCTTTTTATGTAAGCTAAGGGTTATGTGTTGAACTTCTTTTGATGTAACCTGGCGAATTTGAATAGCATTACAGATCATTGAGGAATTGAATTGGCACTTTTGTATAATTAATTCCTAAATGATGAAATATTACTTAAGTGAATTTCTTTCTTTGTTCTCACTTGAAGTGTGTCGGGAATATTTTTCATTCTATCAAATGTCATATCATCAAGTGTGAATATGACATATACGAATTAATAGTGAAATATGTATGGCGAAACACTCAAAGTGACCATATTGAGGTCATTGATCTGATAAAATGGTCGTTGAGTTTTCTAACGACCACTACGTAAACAGGACGAAATAAATCGATTATGTATACTTTATGTGAGAGGATGAATTTTCTTATGAATACAGTCGGTCATATTATTTTTTTTATGCACAACGTTTGATTAGTTTTATGTATAATCTTTGGCAGTGAATATTTGATTGGTTCCAACGTTTAATTGTAAAACATGGGGAGAGAGAAATAATTTTTGTTATATTTTGTACTGATTTAATCACGATAGGGATTTTTTTTTTTTGGATTGACGTGAGATGAAAAACAAAGATGATTAAGTGTTGTGATAAGCTGTTTTTATGTACTCACTTGAATCGATTTTATAATCAAGTTGGGGAAAAAAATGGAATAAGGGATATTCTTTATATATTTTAATATCTAGAATCTAATCAGTTTAGTTTCATCTTCTCGGAGTCACACTGCAATTTATTAGGTTGGACATAACACGTAATCTATTGGTGTATTTTCAGAATTAAATACAATTGCCATGAGATGCAATTTTAAAGGAGAAAATATCAGAATTTTGTTTTGAAGACATTGATTTGTCTTTTAATATAGATCAAACAACAGTTTTTGAAATTGATGTTGATTTTTGTTGAAGTTGGACGTAATTTTTTCTCCAATATTAGCAGATATTTTTCTTCTTCAATAACGAATTCTCAATTATCCTAATTAACCTCTCCCCACCCTTTATTTCTAACCCTTATTATCAAAATAAGAAAATCAGATTCAATGAATCTTCTACTTTTCTATTTTCGTCCACTTTCCTCAAGCAGAATAAAATTCAAATTCAAATACTCATTTTAATTATGACAATTTTTTTTTTCCTCTCTCATGAACGCAACAGGCGACGAATTTTCGCATTGTTCACTTCATTAAAATATATATTTCAGTCCACGTGGGCGCTGCTTTGAAATCGGTGCGTGACTAGTAATATACTCGTAAGTAAACACAATGGGAGATTCCATCATAGAATCGGGTCAAATCATGCCCCTTATTTCCTAGTCTTGTCTGTTTATCAAATCGTTGTTTTACATTCAACTCATCAGGTGTAAATATTAATTTCCTCCACAGTTGGTAATTATTTTTTCGCAAACATCAGCATTTAACAAAAGAACATAAGGAATAGAAGAGAAAGAAAAAAGAAACAGTAACATAATAGAAAGAAGTGGAAAAAAAAAAAAAAAAACAAAACGTGACCTCTTTTTCACTCTCATTATTTTCACATCAATACTTGAACTCAATTTCACATCAATTACTCTCATTGAATAAAATACACAAATGTTTGCATCATTGAAAAATGAAAATTATAGTTTTTATATCAATGGAGTGTGTGGGAGAAAAAAAAATAGATAAAAACAGAGAGGGAAAATTGTCTGACACCTTTTTGTAGACAGTTATTAACTGGTCACACACGCACATCCATTATCATTACTCATATCTATTCGGGCACACATGTGACAAAAGTAGGGCGATCAAATATCTCACCACCACTGCAACTATTTGTCACTATTTTTATTGTTATGCAATTGTAAATTGTGACATGAGAATTAATGGCAAAATGAAATGAATTCATAACACATTTGTTATTGCAATCTATCGTATTATTTAGATTTTATGGCTGACAAAACATTCAACACTTCTAAATATAGTTTAAGAATGTCGACTTTTTTTTTTAATTCTATTTCATCTTATTATATATAAACACAATAATTTAAATTATTTCTTTATAATTTAATTCATTGAACTGACAAAATATTGAAAGCACAATTCATTAATTCAATCTTGTGATATATTTTGATTATATTGAAATTATATTTTTTACTCTTGTTTATGACTACAAAAATTTTTATATCAAATTGTAATTTATCAATTGATTTATATTGTGAATAATTGATGGAAAATATTCAATTGTTGTTTGGGTAGAAATAATTTGTTGTCAATTATGTTATAATGTTTATGGTGATGTTGAATGAAATTGAGAATAATTTAATAAAGAATAAAAAAAAGATTTTGAGTAGATGATTTAGTTAAAGTCATGTTAATTATTGATGACTTACCTGCTCAGAGTCATTTAAAACTTGAATGTCATCCTGTAAGTTGTATTATTGGCGCGCATTGTAGAAAAAAAAGAGATTTATCATGGAATTTTTTTTCACATACACTTGAATATAAAATTGATCGTGATAATAATAAGCAATACCACTTCACTTTATTAATTGAACGAATTGTTGATTTGTGAATATGAATAATCCAACAACTAAATCGATCGTATTCGTATCCAAACATGTCCTTGATTAAACAATTTTTTCAGTGAGCACTTCATTGATTGTAGTTAAAAAATAAATTAGTTATACATTTAATATTAATTAAATGGAATTAATGATTAGTTTTTTCATTGAATTAGTTTCAATTTGTTTATTTTAAAAAATACACAAGAATTTATTTGATTTTTTTTGCGGTTTTATTACAATGTTTTAAGTTTGAGGGGAAAATTTTGTGCTCTGCACGTGGCCGCAAAGGACGCGCCGAAGCATGTGAAGGGGTTGTCCGCAGTGTTCGACTTGGTCACCCCTCTCAACGCCAACCGACCGTCGGGCGTCGTCACGTGGACGTAACGTCACGTCACGTTAGGGGTTGGTTTTAGAGTAGGGGATTATGAAATGGTGGTGGTGGTTAACCACATTTAGATCAACAAAACTTGCGTAGTGGATAAAGTTGACTTATATAATTTAGTTTGTCATGAAAGCGATAATGATAATGAGGGGGAGGAATTTTTTTTTTTATATCAATTGATTTTTAATGATGGATTGATCATTGTTGTGATTCGATTCTGGTTTATTGTGGTTGAATTTTACTGATATTTTGATGCAAACATTTATTTTATCAGGTTCTCATGTTAAAAAGTTGATTAAAATTCATTGGATTATATAAAGTATGAATGCTTGTTTGTTTTTTTTTCTTTTTTTCTTTGTTGATGCTTAACTATGTGGAGCATGATGTTTTACGATTTTATTTGTTATCTTATGTGAGATCTTGTCGAGGAATAATTTAATGTAGGAATGTTGCAATATCTTTTGTGGAATTGTAACTGATTATTTAATTGTTCGGGATGATATTTGAGTCGAGGGGAAAATTTTTATGTTGACAATGCAAAAGTTGAGTCTATTTATTTACATTTCATATTTTTATGGGGGAGTATATAAAATACGTGGATATTTTTTGATTTAGTAAAAGAAAAGATGAGGTAGATGTTATGAGTGTTGATGAAAAGATTGTAGTTGAGGTCGGAAACTTGGAAAATTATTTTGATTTGTTAACTGATGTTTTGTCATCTGGCTGATGCGTTATTTGGGTTTCTAATTTATGGATTTGCATAGGAAAGACTTTTGTTTCTTTATAAATTTATTGCCTATAGCATAAACTAGGGATTTGTATATAGACAAATAAATAATAATTTTCCTCCTATTTTTTCCGTTGTCTTCATATCCCAACTTTTTTTATCTGAGTATTCTTTTATTAATTTCATTTCTGGATATGAAGATATTTGCGTTCATTATTAAATAAAACAATTTGTTCCTAGTTGAATGGATCACAAATTATATAACAATGCTAACCATTCCTTTAAGACATATTTTATTCAACAACAACTCTAATAATGTAACAGGATGGAAAATTGATTTTTCTTGGTCAAGTTTTACACACGACATGTTGAAGGACTGGATAATTACATACTAATGTGACCCACCTCGTTATTTACCTACTTCAAATTATAAAAGAATTGAAAAATTATCTCTGCCCTTTGAAAATTCTTAATATAAATTTTGTCTTGATAATAATAAATTGATGGTTATTTAATATTTCGAATTATAAATTTGTAGTTGAATTTTGAGTTTAATTATTGATTGGAATATTAGGGAGGGAAATGTATGACACTTTGTATTCAGTAGTATTTAATTTTGTAACATTAATCATTATCAAATTGATAACATCGGTGTTATTATTAATATAATTTCGTAGTGTGTGTAGGTTTCAACTTGTGAAACTTGATCGAAAATCAATGAAACACAACATGGGTTTATGTATAGGACTTGGTGCGTAAGAGCTGATGACTCACACTTGATAGTTTCGTTGATTTACAATATATATTCTTGTGTACATATATGAATGTATTTATATATGTGTATGGTTGTGTTTATTTGTGGAGAACCAGGCATTCTATAATGATAGTAAGGACAAAAGGGCGTAGAGAACGAGGGAATTGATGTTAGTGCATAGGGAAGTTGCGTGATTTGTTTGTGGACAAGTGACTTTAGGTAATAAAGATGATGATTGTTGCAGTCACCCTCACAGAAATTTTACGGTTGTATTTTTTCTTGACTCTTTTTGTTAATTTTTTCGTTCTTTTTATGATGTTGAAACTTGTTAAAGGGGCAGTGTTTCAAAATTGTTATGAGAAGTTGATGATTTTTGGTGAGTATTTAGTGATAGAATTGTTGGAGTAGTTTTTTTTTTGGAATTTATTTGAATAGGAATTTTTTTTCTAGTCAATATTTGATGTGAATAACAAAAATTTAATTGTTTAACATTGAGGGTGGGTTATTGAAGAAAAAATAAAAGAGAAAATAAAAGATGGATAACTGAATAAATATTGTAAAATAGATTAAAGAAAAATCGAGTGTACAAGTTTTGTCTCTTTATAATTTGTAAAGTAAATTTTTTTTTCAAGGGTGTCAATTGATATACCAAAATTTTAATTTTTAGAATATAAATTGAATATTCTTCATATTAAAAAATGAAGTAAAAACCAAGTAAATTTAATGCGTGAAATGTTCAAGAGGTTGAAATGTTTCAAAGATGGAGGGTAGTTTATCGTTGTACTATAGTAAGGTTGGGTCATTTATACCACTGATACTAATATTCCTGCCACGTTGGTGTTTAAGTTCTTAGCAAGAGAAAGGTGGGGTTTCAGACTTGACCGGTGGGCTCTTAGTTACCCTTCGTGAATTACCATAACGCTGCACGCGAGGCCAATGTCCAGGAAGACGATAAGAGAAATAAGCTAGAGCCTTTGGTAGATGTGTATGAGTGTGTGAACGTTCTTTCTATTCTTATCCGTCGTTTCATGTGTTTCATTTGGTTGTTAAAAAGAAAAAAACAAAAAACAAAAAAGACCTCCAAATTTCTATTCAACTTGATGACTGAGAATCAGGTCAAGACACTCAACAAATTTATTCATATTATTCGTTATGTTTTTTTCTATATTTATAAACAAAAATTAATATTGTGAATTATTTTCTGAGTGTCAAAATGTTCTTTGGCAATTGTTGAATAGCGTGTTTATCAAAAACTTGATATCGTGCTAGGTATATTGCTATTAATGCTCAGAACAATTGGGGTGTCATTGAACTGTCAAGATTGGCCTTTATTCATCCTCATTTTTTATGCAGCCGTTGAATTTTTCGGGTCAACATTGGTTGTTGATTGTTTGGAAAATAATATTTTATTTTAATTTGTTATTGAAGATTCAATTATTCAATATTTCTGATTTTTCTTTACACTATTTCATGATTGTTTCAACTAGGAGGATGTGTTTAAATGACCTCTTTTATTTTTATGTCGCGTGTGTGTTAAATTAGTCATGCGACATTTAACATTCATCACGGGAGTTGAATAATGTGTATCGATTTGGTTTCATTTTTATTGTATTTTCTTCTCTTTTTTATAATTACATACTCACTGCTAATTTAGGGACGTGTATTTATGAACAATTGTTTATTAATCTAATTATTCAATCGCTCTGCAGAATCGTAAAAAATCATGTACAAAAAATGTTCTCTTCCTTTATGTCTTTAAATTGTTTGAACATTTTTTTTTTTTCTTTATATTTTCAATTGTTCTCATTTTTTTCTTTTCATTTATACTGAATTTTATAAATACATTACAATGGTGATATTAATAATTAATTATGATTTGGTACTATTAATAAATAATTTGTGGCATCTGCGAAGATGTTTTTACATATAAATATAATATAAAGTATGAAAGAGAAACAATGTAAGAAAAAAAAAGGGCAATTGTAGATAGGAATATTTACAAATTAATTGATGATAGCAATTTTATCTTTATAGCTCGGTAGTTTCTACTTTTTTTCCAAGCGGATTTTGGTTTGTTGTTGAATTTTGGTGATGATACACTGGCGATTCTGTAGTACATTCATTTTGGTTGTCGGTGAAAGTTTCGATACTGTAAATGAACGAAAGGAAATAAATTTATAAAAATATTCATCAATTGTACAGTATAACTCCAAACGAAACGTTGAAGAATTTATTGGGACAGAAGTCATGAACTTGATAGTGTTTAGATTATTTGTATTGATTTGATTTCTGCGTTTACCCCATGTCAAGGGAAGTGAATTTGATTCTCCATTTTATTTGATTATTCATGAACGACATTGTCCCTTTTAATCCAATTAGTTGGGGTTATACTGTATCAAAAATTGATCGAATCATCTTCAATATCTTACCTTGTAATTGAATCAGGTTCTGGCCTGCTATAATATGGATTTTCATTAGTAGTTCTACCACCAGAGCTCGATTCATTAACAGTCTGTTCATTATTCACTGCGTTCTCATCCAACGAGTCACGATCCGATGTATGACTGAATGATTCATCACTCTTAAACCATTCATTCTCATATGCATGCATCCAAATAGGATTTGATCCTTCTACACTGTGTTTATTTGTATTCGGAACACGTCCAGGACCACGAATAAATTCAGAGTCTGTGGTATTGAATGGTGATGCATTGGCAGCTTTGAGTTGTCTTTGGAATGAAGCTCTTTGTGATAAATAAAGGGCAATGCATAGAATTAATAATGCACCTAAGAATAATGTCAGTGCTAAAAGCCAAAATGTTGTTCCAGCTTGTTCGTATTGGACAATTGGTGCTGATTCAGCTGGTTGTGTGTCCAAGACATTGAAATCTTTGAATAGATTGTCAAGTTTCTCGATATTTCTATCAACAAGTTCTAGTACTTGTGACACATCAAGGATTGAATTGTCCCGGCGGTTGACCAGGTGGAGATATAAATCTGTTCTTGTTCGATCTACTGATCCGTCTTCATTTTCATGAATTTTGTATTCATCCACGTTCACAATAGCGCCCGTGACATTTCCTAAAATTCTGTAATTTTATTTTACAATTAGTATTGAGGATAAAGTAATTGGGAATAATTAGAGGGATGTCTTGTTATAGTATTATATCAATTATAATTCTGAAATTGATCACATTTAATTACTGATCACGACTTTGACACTTACTCTCGAAAATTGTCGATTCTATTTCGCACTTCTGGTGGATGTTGTCGTAAAACAAATCGTACTCTTTGATCTTCTCGTAGTAAATAAATGAAAACTCGTGATTTGTCTTGCAAACCGTCTGTGTCATTGGCAAGTACCATAAAGTCAAAGTAACCTTTCATTCTTGGCTGTGGGTCAAAGTTCAAAGTAACTGCACCAGTAAGTTTGTCCACGAGGAAGGGTTGGATATTTATGTCGTCTAGACCCTCGGTCAATGTCATGTGGACCTTGCCAACTTGATAATAATTCACTGCTGCATTATCACCGTCATCTAGATCAATAGCCTGTAAGATAAAGACATTGAGAATGAGAATTGTGTGAATGGATACTTTTCCATGATTAAAATTTCACCAACCTTGATGTGCATAACTTCAGTACCAAAGTCAGCTTCAGTTGTTACACCACCAGTGAACACTTTGCTCACAAATCTTGGTGGATTATCATTAATGTCATTGACACTGATAACCACTTTTAATAATGTATCGTCATCCTCATCAAAAAAACTCTCGTTAGCTGGAGCATTCACACAATCTTCTGTTGCTTTTACCAATAACAAATGTTCTTCTTGCATTTCCCTATCTAATGTTTTGTTCACGGTTAATTTATGCTCAAATATATCTATGGTAAAATATCCATCATCGTTTCCACCGACAATAAAATAGCAGACTTGGGTTGGTGGATCATCAAGATCATCCACTTCATCTCTATCAATAGTTTCAGGCAATATTATTGTTTCTGAACCAGGCAACTTC
Source organism: Meteorus cinctellus (assembly GCA_030523045.1). Taxonomy (NCBI): domain Eukaryota; kingdom Metazoa; phylum Arthropoda; class Insecta; order Hymenoptera; family Braconidae; genus Meteorus; species Meteorus cinctellus. The sequence continues at coordinate 43,595 of JAPYZF010000413.1, forward strand.
TCCTCAGTGAAGGTTACAGGAAATATATCGACTTGGAATTGTGGCTCATAGTCATTTATATTTCGTACATAAATAATTAAATCCAAGTCAGTACTCAGTGGTGTTGGTGTGCCAAGATCAAAAGCTTCTACGCGTATCTGTAAATTGAATATTCGTTAGAATGAACATTTTTCCTCTGGAAATTTGCAAAATTTATAAATAATGCTTGGATTATTACCTCATACATCTTTTGAGTTTCACGATCTAATGCCTGCTTCAATGTTATCACTCCAGTCTTGTCATCCAAGTGAAATGTACGCCAATGACCAGCCAAATCTTGCTTTAATCTGTAATGCACTTCACCATTCAAACCAGTATCAGCATCCCTGGCTTCCACTTGTATTATAGATGATCCAACAGTAACATTTTCAGGCACACGTATCGTAGTATTATGTTGAGGACTTAAAAATACAGGTGGATTGTCATTGTAATCAGTGACACATATTTCCAGAAATTTATTATCAACATTTTCAGGTGATCCAAGATCACGAGCTTCCAAATCTAATGAATAATTTCCAAATTTTCCTCTCAATGATCCAACAGCTTTTATTTTTGCAGTCCAATAATCAGTTTGTTCTAAAATAAAAAATCCCATTTCATTTCCTGTTAAAATTCGGAACATGACTCTTCCATTTGGCGTTGATGGATCATCAGCATCATTTGCTTTTGCAACAGCGATTGCGTCCTTAGCGTCGTGAAATTCTGATATTGTGATACACTGTTCAGGCAAATCAATCTTTGGTGAATTATCATTGACATCTTGAATAATTACTTCTAATTGTTTGAATGCATTTCTCGATTCACCCGAAGTGTAACCAAATTGATAATTATCCCATGCTTCGATTATCAATAAATAATTGCTTCTTGATTCCCAATCAATAGTATCTGCGATTGTAAGAGCACCAGTTTCAGGATGAATTGCAAATTTTCCTTGCGATGACATTCGATCCAGAAGATAAGTTATTTTTCCATAATCACCACTATCTGGATCACGTGCTTCAATTGTAGCTATTCGTGTACCCACTTTGGTATTTTCTAATACTGTGACATTATTTATGTCAGTTATAAAATAAGGATTATTATCATTTTCGTCCAGTACTTGGACATAAACTTCTGAAAGGCTCGATCTTGGTGGTATGCCTGAGTCTGTGGCACGAATAGTCAAGTTAAGCCATGAATATATTTCTCTATCAATTTTATTTGACACAACCATTTCACCAGTTTCTGGGTCTAAATGAACTATCTCTGTTATTTCATGTGGACCTTCCATTGAATATGTGATGGTACGATTTTTATCTGCATCATTAGCCACAATGCTTGCAATATGAGCACCATTTTTGCTGTTTTCAGTGACTGATCTTCGGTAAAATGGTCGACGAAATTTGGGATTATTGTCATTCTCATCCTCGATTATAATATTGAGGGTTGATGTTGCTATTTGTGTTCCCCTTACTGCTGCTAAATCTTCGACAACAAGACCCAGTTTAATTGTTTCAACGCATTCTCGATCCAAAAGTTTTACAACACGAAGCAAACCATCCAATGCATTTAGTTCAAGTGCTGCTAAAAAATCATATTCCTGAATTCGTATTAAAGTTCCTTCTTCATTGCGAGCTTCTGATGAGTTAGGATCTATTCGATAGCGTAGAATTGGCGCCATATCTGGATCATTTGCAGTTATTCTATGAACATAAGCTCCAACCTGAGTGTTTTCTCTTATTGATACTGTTCCTGGATCAACGAAAACTGGCGGTTTATTATTAACATCAACAATTGTTATATTGACTAGAACTTCGGCGGATCTTTGACTTTCAGTACCGCTATCAATTGCCACAACATTCAAAATATATTTTGTTGTTTTTGGTGATGTTAAATCAGGATCTAAATTGGATCCAGGTGCTACACGGATCATTCCAGTTTCGGGATTAATAACAAATTTATCTTCAGCACCATTCTGAATGCGATAAACTAATTTATTGTTCGGTGATGACAAATCTCTGTCCCACGCTTTGACTTGTAACACATTTGTACCACCACCGATATCTTCAGGAATATTTTTCTGATATAAAGTTCGCTCGAACATGGGTTCATTATCGTTCACATCTTTTAAATAGACTGTCAGTGTTACATCAGTACTGAGACTTGGGTTTCCCATATCTCGAGCACGAATTGTCAATTTTAATGGACGAATAGACATTTCACGATGACCTTGAATCATTGGCAATGCTTCATAATCCATTGGTGATGCAGGCTTGACGATACCTCTCTTTGAATCGATAGTAAAATTGCGAGAAAATTCGCTTGATACCAGGGCATAAATTACTTGACTGTTTTTTGTTCCATTTAAATCGATATCGAATGCTTCAATAGTCACTGGCAATTCAAAATCTCGTTTATTTTCCAATAACACAGCCTCGTATTTACTCTGAAGAAATATCGGTGAATTATCATTAACGTCATCAATATTTATTACCAATTGAGCTGTATTGCGGTTTCCTCTTCCAAGATCATCACGCGCTTCTACCGTGAGATAATGTCGGGCAACCAGTTCACGATCGAAACCTGGTCCCGTCTGTTTCACAGTAATAATACCTGAGGTTGCGTTCAACTTGAGAGCATAAGCAATGCTACCACCCAAGTGGGTATATCGAATTCCTGAACTTCCATAATGTCCACTGTCATTGTCTAATGCTTGGACCCAGGCAACTGTTGTACCAGCAGGACAATTCTCTGGAATATTAACTTCGTAAATTGTCTTTGTGAATTCTGGATAGTTATCATTTTGATCTTTAATGTATACTGTTACTGGAACAACAGTGAATTTTGGTTGATATGGAACTATTTCACGTGCAATGAGTGTAAAATTAATTGCTGATCTCTGTTCAAAATCCAATTCCATTGAATTTTTGACCCGTATTAAAAATGGTGCTTCATTTATTCCACGCGATGGTGTTACATCGAATAATCCACCGTCACCATCGATGAATATTAAAAATGTTCCATTGCTACCTAAATCATGATCATAAACTTCAGGTATAGAACCACCGATAAAATTCACCGGTGTATTTTGTGGTGCATTCTCATTAATTTCAGCAATATAACGATCACTACGAAATCTTGGTGTTTCATCATTGACATCTGTGAGAATGATTGTTACTTCGGTGGTAACTGAAGGTGTTGGCACGATTTTAGAATTTTCTTTAACAGTTATTTCCAATACAAAAGTACCATCGCTATTGTCATCAGCCTCTCGGTCTAATTGACCTCGTGTGAAAACAACGCCACTATTTGTATCAATGTCAAATAGATATCTGGGTCCTTGCGTGATACTATAGGTCACACGATTATTGATACCCTTGTCACCGTCAATGGCTCGAACTACAATTGAAAAATAGAATTAGAAGTGGAACAAAAAGAAAGGAAATAAAATGGTAGGAATGAGATTGCTCATCACGACTTGATGCTCAACAAACCTTGAACAACGGATGTTCCAATTTTGGCATTTTCGCTAATTCTTGCGACTGGAGTCATGGCAATGAACTCTGGTGGTTGATCCTCAACATCCTGGACTTTTACTAAAATAGCGCTCGTTCCAGTATTCACCTGACAAAACAGACAAAAGTTTTATAAGACAACTCGAAATTCTCTGCTATAGTTGGCAAATAATTACGACAATTTACCTTTCCATTAATAGCACGATCCACAGCGAGTAATCGAAGTTGATAGAGATATTTTTTTTCATAATCCAATTTACCAACTAAACGTATAACACCTTTACCACTCACAGTGGTGATTGAGAATACATCATTATCTCCATCAAGCTCCTGAAGTTGATAAACCACTTGGCCGTGAGCACCTTCATCAGCGTCAGCGGCCTCGACTGTGGTTAATATACCTGCTCCTGAATCCTCTTTCACTGTTAATGTAGTTGGATGAGGCCGGAAGACTGGTACATTATCGTTAATATCTTCTACCAATAGAAGTAAACTTTGTGTTATGAAGTTACCGTCACCTAATTTGCCATCGGTCACTGTCAACACCAGTGCGTACTCATCTCGAACCTGAAAATTCATTCATTCAAGTTATTATGTTCAAATGTGTGTGTGTGTGCACTTGTGTTGTCTTTATTTTATATTGTATGTATTTTCTCAGATTTATTCGTTTCACATGGTCGATCTTAATGGTCATTCTTTTTATATATCTCTTTGGAGTTTCACTTTAATGTACTTGACAATGTTATTATTACGATGTTGCGTCTACTGAAAGACGATTCGATTCGCGGTGTGGCTCAAGTTGTTTGTAGCTCAACCGTGACGGTCACGATGCACCTTGTGAACGAAGAAGAAAAAAAAAAGTTGTGTGAGAAGGATAGCGTTTGTCCGAATGGTCCCTTTTACGCTACGCTAAATTCTTACGTGGCTGCCACTTTGAACATAAGAACATGGAATAGCGCTCGCGCGAGTAATTGAAGTTGGTAAAAGGAGAGTTACACAGCGAACTAACGTGAATCTTCATCGTATGAACAATAGTGATAGAAGTCGTTTATTATTTGTCGGTCCAAGGAACACATGGACATTTTTATTTTACTTCTTTTTATTTACTGTAGATCGAGTTGAAGACAAATTGATGATGATGCTTTTGTAGTTACCTCTCTATCTAGCAATTTGTTCAGGTATACATTTGCCTCCTGGCCACCAAAGTTTTCCACTTGAATTATGTCAGATCCCGCTTGTTCTTTAACTCCAAAGGTTAGATTGTCGCCATCGGGATCAGTTCCTCGAAGACGATAAATTAAACTTCCTGAAAAAACAAAATAGGATATTTTGTTGCTTGAGGCAGGTGGAAGAAGTAGAATTGGAAGATGCATTCGCTGGACATCAATTTTGTGTTAGTTAGTGATATTTTATGATGGATTCCAATTTGGTTTCAAATGCAATTAATAATAGTCACTTTTATTTATAAATTTTGGAATTAACATTAGTATTATGTATGAAGAGCGATTCTGAATGATAAATTTTGAATGAAGAGATAGTAGTTGCGATTGTTGGTACAGACAGTAACTATTAAGTCAACTGCTGAGCTTTTGCTTGTTGATTTGAACCATTTTATACTGTACCAATTTTTCATGTGATTAGGGAGAAGTTTTAAGTACTTTTTTGGAGAAAACAAAATCGATTGAATGATATTTCAGAATGTTTTTTCAATTATAAGGAGAACCCACGAGTTCAAATGTACTTGTCAGTTGATTAAACAACCCTCTTCTGTATCGATTACACTGCCGATAACAAACTTAGACTAGCAATGTTCAATCTTTCTTAAAATAATCAATGAGAAAAAAAAAAAAAAATGGAACGAATAGTCAGTCACTCGGTGAATGACTAAAGTTTTAAACAGTCTTTGTCATTCAGGCATTTCAAAATTTTTGCCATTAAGAATTTGAAGAGGATTCAAAAATTCTTTTTAGTTTGTACAACATTAAGTTGTGACGGGCATTTTGAAATTATAAATCACAAGAATTAAATTGGATAATTAATAAAAATTCATATTGGATAATGAATATGAGAATACTTACCAATTGGTGTTTCAGGATGTTCCTTCAATCTCACAACAATTTCAGTTTGTCCATTTATCAGGAATTGCGGTGGATGATTTCTTGCATAACATGATGATACAATGCAGACTAATACAAAGATAATACTAAAAATACGATAATTTTTCAATCGAATCCATCTTGACGACTCATAAAGTCGCAACGGTTTTGTTTTCCACCAGATCATTTCGTAATCCAATGGTAGGAATTAATCGTTAACATAATTTCTATCCTCGTTCATTTTTATCAAGTTCCAGTTGAAGTAATTGATGTTGTATTGAGTGATGCATGAAAGTGGATGGATTCAGAATGCTGCTTTGCTATATCATTCGATACATTTGAATTGATTTAGAATTGTGTTGTTGATGTGCAGCAAAGCAACACACTTTCGCATCAGTATGAAGTGAAATAGAATTGTAATAAGAAACAGCCGCTTGAATTGCTGATTAATTAGTTAAGGTTGAGTTGTGGTCAATTAGTCAGGGAACTTGACGTGATTCCCATGGTTCCGCGTGGCTTCATTATCTCCACCTGAAACAACGTTAATTATTTGCAATGAAACTGGAACGAATTATCTTTTCCTTTTTTTCATTTAAATTATAATATTTTTTTCATACGTGTCATTACACTTTAATATTTGAAATGATATTTATTCATTATTTAGATTTATTTTCTTATCGAGAAATACAACGATGAGTTGTCTTATGTGGTTTGAAGTTATATTCTTTAGATGTCGAATATAAAATTAATTTATTCTCAATGAACTGTTAGAAGTAGTATTTGGAATGATAGAAAAAGCGAGAAAAGGAAAAAAAATAAATAAAGGATGAACCGTTACTTAAAACTATTTTGCTCGTAAGCAAAACCGTGAAGTAGATTCCATTATAGCGATAATTGTCGGCTTATTAAATGTGTATAATTAAGTTCTATTTATAATAGTATTGTATCATCAAGTATTTATTCATTTTCTGGATAGTTCGATTGTATATATGTGTATGTATGTAAATTTTTATATTCGCGAATTGATTTGCTTTGAATATTAACATTGTGGTTAGGAATGTGATAAACTTTTGGATAAGTTCAATTGAACTATTGGAATAAAAAAATTAAATGTTTCAATGTTCACAATTTTAATGATATGAGAATTATTAATGAGCATCTAAATCTTCATATCGATAAGATAGAAAATGCTAATTTTCAAGAATCAATTAGTGTTTTGTCTTGTGTTTAATATGTATTAATATTTTTTTTTTTTTTTTCTTTGTCCATATCTTTGTACTCTTATTATTTATCATATTCATACATAATCACATGAATGTTGCACGCGTGCGCAAGGATTGGAAGAGCCATTGGTTAAATAGTTGAAATCAGTGTGCGCACGTTCGTATTCAACTCCCGACAAATTATAAAACACCACCAACATCTATATTCCTCTTCTTTCTCTCTTTCTCATTCGCTCGCGCTTCCTTGCCTCTTCCCCACATACTTTGATCCTTCTCCCAATGCGCCAATGTATCAAGTGTTGGATACAGTAGAAGAACTCTTACGCATTCTGTTGGCCTGATACTTGGCGCACGTGAGCGCTCGTAGCCTGCGCACGTCATGCGAGAATGACGCGTTAACGCGCCACTTCTTGAACACCATATTTGTTTATAACTGTATTTTAAAATGTTTATTGGTATTCGGGTGGAAACATTGAGAGATTGAAGATTAATTGTTTATAGTCCGATGTTTTGAGTGGGATTGGAAAAAAAATATTTCGATATTTTAATTTACTGAAAATCACTGATGACTTTTTTTTCTTTGGTAGGTTTTTGAAGTGGAGGAAAATAAATCTGAGATTATAATTTTGTTTTTTCTATGAAGATCAAAATTAACTTTGTGTTGAATAAAAGAAAGAGGAAAATAAATTTTTTCGAGATTTTCTCAATTTGTCTGATCAATTTTTTTTTCAAATCGATTTCTAAATCTTCAAAAAATCTTTTCAATGTGTCAATATCATCAATTTCAAGCACATTATGACGGATATTATTGAATTCTAATTAATCTTCTTAGTGTTAAAAAATTTGCTCAAAATAATAAATTTTTCTGACATTTTCGGATGATTTTCTAAATTGATACGTTTTTTTTTTTAATTCAATTTTTATTTTATCCACGTAAAGATAAAATAGAATAAACACACCAATTCTTTTGTAAATACATAACAATTAAACAATAGCAACATATGAATCAATTGTATAATTCACCTGAGCGTTTAAAAAATACTTCACTTTCTTTACTTTACGAGAACAATGGGACATTTTTTCAACGAATCATATTTCGTTAATTTCGTGAAATTTCTTTTGAATAGTGTAATATATTATTTCTCCTTTTATATTATTCACTTGTATTATCTCACAAAACGCTTTCTCTTCGTTACCAATAAATTTTGTTTGTCATATTTTTAGTTAATAGCAAAAAGCTGCTACTAACTATTTGCTGCGTCAACTGAACAATCTTCATTATCTTCAGCATTAAAATGTTTATGTAGGTTTGTGTATGTACTCTTTTTTTTTTCTTTATCTATTTACGTGTTTTTATGGAAGACTTTTATGTACACGAGTGAAAGTAGGATGGTCAACAGAGTCTTTACGAAGTAGAATAAAACTAAGAAGCGGAATTCACATATTACACATGAACTTTAAATGTGCAATGATAAATTTTCTACTTTTGTATATCTCACGCTTCTGGCTATTGACAATTTTCTTTTTATTCATTTGATGCCAACATCAGCATTAGTTGGATGAGTGTTTTGTAATTGCAATTGCAATGACAGATATACTCTTTGGTGATTCCTCCTCTTGTTTAATGTTAACAATGATAATAATGACAATGTAACGAGAAATAATAAAATAGGTCGAGTTGCAGTGTGCAATTACTTGCGCAATATTATTATACTTTCTGTGCAGTGTATCGCGCAGGTTATTGTTAATGTGATAATATTTTTTTCAAATATGGTTAAAATATGTGGAATTTGTTGCATCAAGGAAAAATCGTGGGAAAATAATTTTAGTTTATGATTAATGTTGGGAAATTGTTGTTGACGGAAGTTTTGTGTGAATTATTTGTAGATAGAAATTTTTGTGTTATATAAAAGAGATTAATTTTGGTAATTGAAATCATTTTTGAATGAGTTAAGGGGATGTAAATTGTGAATTTTTTGAATAGATCTAATTCTTTTTGAAATGTTTTTATAGTAAAATTGAATTTTTGGTTAATTTGGAAAAATAATTCACTGATTTGTTTGAGGTCAAATGGAAATTTGTCAGTATTTCTAGTTTGTTAATTATTAATTTTTCTGAGAATTAAATTTTTTCTAGTGTTCTAATGCTTGAGAGATTATGAGGTCTCGTTGAATTTTTCATGCGTTCATTTGACATCATTCACTTTTTTTTAATTTAGAATTATTTTAGGGCGAAAAATTACAGAGCATATCATTTATTTTTCTATTTTATTAATTTTATTGAGGAACATTTATTATCTTTTAGCTTTCCTCTTAGCTATTGTAATTAGGATTTTTTGTTATTGACATTCGAGTGTATCTTCATTAGTTGCTGACGCCGCATGAAAAATTAATTTTACGAAATAAAAATCATCGAAGGGTTATCGTTTGTTACAGTTTTTGATTTTCGATATGATAAATTGTCATTTTGATAAATTGGAAAATTTTTTAATGAGATAAAAAGAATTTCTCTACTTATCGTCTTGTTCATTAGATGATAATAATAAAAGTTTGATAAATAATAATTTGAGTGAAGTAATGAATGAAATGATAATGAAAAGTGATTTCAACAATGTTTATGATTTCTTCGAGAATGAAATTCTTCTCCTTTTCTATCTACATCTCTTATTTCTTTTTTCTCTTTTTTCTACGAATGTTGGTCCAGTACTTTCGAATTGTTTCAATCACTACAACATTCTACATTTGGTGTCGTTCCAGATTTCTTTATTTATCTCTTCAGTGAGAGCTGTCTCTTTATCTTAGCAGCATTCATTGATTCATTCGTTCATTTATTTCTATAGTATTTTAATTTTCTATATTTTTTTCTTCTTCTCTTTAAATTATTGTGCACATTGTAACAATATTGTTCACGATATTTCAATAATGACAAAGAAGAAAGAGAGAAAGAAAGAAAGAAAAAATTAGTTCGAAGTATACATGACGTGTTTCATGGGTTGTTGAACCGCACGCGCGTCTCTACTGTCGCATATATATTCATTTGTCTCGACATTTCCATTGGTTTACTCCTTTAGCCATCGTTGTTGTATTATTATAGAAAGAACTGAGAGTGTGGCGTTGCGCATCCGGCCATACAGTCTATACACACTGCCCAGCATTTTCTGTGTGGTCAGCAGAAAAGGCAACTACACTTTTTAAACCGGAAACAAAAGTATTTCAAGTGTAAGAGCTGATTATCAATATGATAATCAATGTGAAACAAAAATATTAAAATTAAATGTAACGAAATTTTATTTTAAATTTCATTTACTTTAATATAATTGGCAATGAATCATCATTTTCAATTGATGTAATTCAAATATAATTGTACAATTGCACAATTTTATTTACAGAGAAAATTATTACTTATTCTTTTATTATATGGCTATTTAATTTGTTATAAGTTATATTTAATGGTTGTTTCTCGTTTCGAAATTCAGACGGGAGATTTTTTTTTTATGTATTCAACATTCTTAATTTGTATTCAATGTCACGATGAAAAGTTAACAAAGAGAAACAGACGTACAATCGATTGCAATAGGGACTCACACATTTATACTTTTATACAGGCACATGTTCGGCCCTTGCGTGCAGTGAAATTTATCAGAAGGGACGACCGGAATATGATACATTTATATCTATATATGTATATATATATATATACATTATTAGTATGGGAAAGGGCCCTGATGTATATTTTTATTCTTCTTTTTTCGTTTGTTTCATTGCTGTGTTGCGTAACGGAAGTTATTTCAATATGTGTAAGGGAAAGAATAAAATTGACATTTGGCTTCTGGTGTGTATGAATTTGCAAATTTATTCTGCTGTATTTATTGAATGAGAATTGTTGGCAACTTTGTTTAATTGGGTTAGATATGTTTTATTGAGAATGTTGAATTGAGGATGAGATGTATCCTGGTTGCAAATAGTGATGGAGATTAATTCTGGCTGCATAGAAACAATGTTAAGCATAGAGTGGAACTGTTTTAATTCTTTTGATATTTTTAATTGTGATAAAAAATAATTTCTTGGAAAATATAATTATTAAGAAATTGAGATTATTAATTATTGCACAAGTATTTTTTTTGTTTTTTCTAATTATAAAATCAAAGATTTCTATAATGTTTAAGAATATTAATTAATTCAGAAATCTGTTTTGTATTTGCATAGAATTAATGAAAGGGATTTTTTCTTTTTGTTACAATTTTTGTGTTTTGTCTATTCTGTTATGAGGGCTTGGTAATGCCACGAAGTATTTTATGATTCTTTATCATTCATAGGGGCGATTGTGATGCGGAGTATTTAAATTTCTGATGAGGATTTTTACGAGACGCGGATTCTGTATTTAAATAGGGAAGAAATAATGTTCTTGTTGGAGAATATTTTGGGCATCCTCTAGCTGATCATTTCGCTCTTCTCCTCAAAACTGAACTGTAATTGACAATTTTGTTATTTCTTCGTAGAAATTTGATTTTGACATCACCGTCTTAATCATATTCAAATTTTTGATGAATTTGTGAATGAAATTTTCTTATAATTTTTCGAGAAAATGCCAAATTTTCGTTTTCTCAACCTACTTCACCCCCATCCTTACTTTACCCCCATCCCATGACACAGATAAGAATTCTATGAAAATGTGAATTGTCCATTCACTAATCTCAAATTTTTCATTCTTCATCACATAAAAAAGCGTCTCCATAAATTTGGCGATAGACAAAATGCGGGTTTAATTTAAATTGATTTTTTTTCCACTATTACACCCATGTGTCTGATATTCTCCGCACGTGACGTCATTTCCTACACCTGCCATGCGTGTTATTCCCCTGCGTAGTGAAGTGATATGTGTGCCATACACGGGGGCACACTGCACAAAACCAGCAAATGTATAATCAGACAACACCCCACATTGTCTGTTGTAAATTCTGTTTCGACGAACATACGGCGCGACTCAACCATCATCCCCCTTTACCAGTGAAAACAATCGTTGCGTGACGAGACGTATCTATATACGTACATGTATACATATATATATATACAACATAAATAAATATATGAATATAAAATATGACTAACAAATGGTTCCAGCAATTGCATATTCTTCAACGTCACAATAAAACTTTTATTCAATTTTCTTTATCGGTTCTATTATTTTATCTTTTATAACTTTGTTACTATTTTATTTTTCTCTTTTGCGATACGATATCGTTTGTGATAATTGATGGTAATGATCATTTATTGTTGTGGAAAAGAAAATAGAGACACGTGGTAGTTGGAGAAATTTTGAGTGAAAGTCTTTGTTGTTTTTTTTTGTCGATTCATTATTTTTTTTTATCTATAATTTCTATAGTTTTAATTTCTATAGTAATATATTGGAGTTTGGGATGAATAATCACGAGAGAGAGAGAGAGAGAGAGAGAAAGGTTAAAATTGATTTTATTTAGTTGGTGCAAATGCGGAAAGACGGATGAGCTGTTGGTGAAAATAGAAATTTGATTTAAGAATTGATTCGAGGAATTTTGATATTGTAGCAATAGGAATTTCGATTTGAGATTAATTCTGACTGTGTTGATGTTCGATGATAGGAAGGGGAGGATTATTGACGATGTCAAATTGGATATCTGAGAATAGTAGAGGAATTTTGAGAATATTGGAAGTTTATAATTCACAATATTTATTTTTCATTTTCGGTTAAATTAAACTCATGAAAATAAATAAACGTAGAAAATTAGAGGATAATTTCTCTACATCGGTTGAAAATAAAAACAAAATACCGGAAAACTGTTTTTTATTTTTTTCAGAAAAGAGAGATCGAATGGTACAGTTGAGGATCGGCAAAAAAAAAAGAAAGAAAAAACATGAATAAAGAAATATAGAAAAGCACGTGGCTCGATCGCGTGTCATTTACTTTAATAAATTGTACTACTCCTTTCATCTAATAATTCTTTTTATATATTAATTTATTTTATTCTCATAATCAGATTAAATTCCAACATAAACTCATTTTCTCTTCCTTCTTTTACTTCACACAAACATACACACGTTCTACAATTATTAAAAATTCAACGTGTCGATGGTGTGATAATTTATTTATGTTGAATAAAACGTCAAAATCGCACGTGTAAGAACAAAACTTTTTTATTCATACATATATATATATATTGAAGAGTTGAAAGTTTTTGCGCTAGTGCCCGATGAGTACTACATTGGCGCACTGTTCGCGGTTACTAATTGCATGTCAGTATATTTGTGCGGCATCGCTGAATATGATAGACGTATAGAAAGGAAGTTAATCAAAAGTTCAAATTATATACTCTTCTATCGACTCATTCATTATATTTAAATATTATATATTCAATGGGGTGGGAGGAAAAAAAAATGCACAAAAACGGAAATAGAAGAAAGGTATGTAACGAATTCAAATAATGAATGACAATTATATATGAAATACTTACGTAAATAAAATTCTTCAGATAATATCAATAATTATTCCATCCTTATAGACATAAAGATAATAAAATTAAATTCACATTATTATGTTCGTTAGATTTTTTTTTTTATTCAATTATTTGTGCATTTATAAATATTAATTACTGTCAATTCATTAACACACTTCACAGCAGCAACAATAGAATTATTAATTGCGATAATAATAGTTCATGTAAATGTGGGTATTTAATAAAGTAGGTGTGAATTGATGAATGAATGAATGAATAGATAAATAAATAAATAAATAGATGAATGAAATTTACTATGAATTGTTTTCGCGTTTTTTTTCCTGTTTTTTTTTTTTTTTTTTCGTATTTTATATTGTTGAGAGATGAAGTAAACTCAATACACCTGGTTGCTCGTGATGCGCGGCACAAACTGAAAGTTTTCACAAGTATAAAGTCCATGAGAGAGGTGGACGAGCGCGGGCGCCCCATCGCGCGTTGCTGTTATTTCCTCAGGTTTTGTGGTGGTAGCTCACGGTTGGGCTGGTACAAGGCATATTGCGAGTTCTCCAATGCTGTTGATCACTGACCGTGGTATGAAATGGGTATATACACTACTAAAATGTAAAAAAAAAAGTATGTATATATAATTTTGTATATATGTATATGTATTTACGTATGTGAGTGAGTGTTGAATAATTTGTAGGGAGTTCATTAGTTCAAGTGAACTCATTTGCTTTTATTATTTCCCAACAGAATGGAACAGTAAAAATGAGACTGGAATTTATTTAGCCTTTTTTTCAAGGGTTTGGTGTCAAGGGGAAAAAAATTGGTTTATGGTGTAGGAAATTGTGATTATTCAGGAAATGATTTGAAATTTTCATAGATTTTCATCATAGATTGATCTATGATATCTTCGAATCAATTTGAAAGAAAGGAAAAGTGAAGAGGTCGTCTCGAGATTATCGAATGAGGAAAATAAAGCATATTTATTGATCGGATGATTATTAATTCTCATCTAACAGTTTGAATAATTCATAAAAATTTATGAAATTTTTTATATATTTTAAGCATTGACCTATTATTTTTTCATTCTTTTCGAAAACAATCCATATTAAATTTTGTTTTTGTTAAAGTACGTACACCAATAATAAATACCTATTGATTCACGTCGATCAACATACTAACATAATTAATATTATATATCATATATCTATGGAATTTAATTCAATATTTTCAACCTATATTGTTTGCCTCTACTAATATCTACATACATTCACACCAATAGACCCTGTCGGACCCAAAGCGCGACTCTGTCTAATAATTTTATTACCCCTCTCGATTGCACGTTGGCCCCTATCGCTGTAAGAAAGAGAAATTCCTTTGTATTTGATAACTTTTCATGTCCTGCTTTTACGGTTTTTGTTTCTTAACATATTGATAATAACAGTATTAAGAATTTTTCTCAAATTGTTGCAAATATTTGAGAAATTTTTGGGTTCTTCCTTCAATGAAATGACAAAACAGCCAACCCCCATAGCCAATGTGAAGCGGTTCGATGAATAAACTCGTGTTCTTATCACAAATCAAATAGATGAACGGAATCAGATACACCACTGAGTCGTTCGGGCGCAACGACCTTCAATTTGACGGTGCATAATTTGCAAGAATTTCAATATTCTTTCACAACAATTCCAGAGATTCATTCATTGGATTTATACTGATGACATTGTGAATTCTTTTCTTTTTCCAACAATTACTGGTTTTTTTATCCACAAATTAAATGGATTAAATTCAGGTATTAATTTATCATGGTATTAAAATACGAGGTACTGCTAATAGTGGATATTTTGAAACATTTTAAAGTAGAATGTCCATTGACTGTGTGAACAAAAACCATTTTGCAAGAAATTGTCATTTAAAACTGTGACGAAAGATCAAATGCGAAAAGGAAATGATACATTTGACTTTTATTCCATGTAGTTGTCTTTTCTCAAATGTATTGGTAACTGAAGCCTTTGAATTCAACTAATTATGTACTGATAGGGACAATTTTATTGCACCCAAGGCGTTGCGTTTCGTTTTACCGTACGGAGTAATTGAGATGGATAATTAGGTTTGCACCACTACATTGATCCTTTACAAGTGCTTCCTTTGTTCTATTTGCCTCACTACATCCTTGCAACGCTGCTTTTATTAATCTTCCTCATTGGACATTTCCGATTCCTCTACCGCATTCTTCGAAATATTTCATCTGACATTTAAATTTAGCCGGATATTTGTGAAAGGTCGACAATAACCTTTGGCTCATAATTTTTTGATTTTCTAATTACAAGGTAATGGCTAAATACAGCTTATTTTTCTGTTCAATAATTATATACAGCCACGGAAATGCTATGAATGAGTGATCAATTTTTTACGTTCATTTCTACATCGGTTCAAGAAACGAAACATTAAATCAGTTAAAGGATAATCAGTGTTAATTTCCTGGCAATATTTGATTGATATTAAAAAGATGGAATTAAAATCTTTACTCACACGCAAAACCACGTAGATTGATGTCTTCATATCATCACATAGGAAACTAACTTTATGGTGTTTAGGAGAAGAAATTTTTTAGTCACCATAGATAATTTGATTATGTCAATTGATGGTAAAGTAGGTTTTTTGTCCATCGTCAATCGGCAAGTGTGGAATATTTTTAACTTGCAATCGGGTATGAATCGATGACCGCTGGTTCAAGGCAATAAATTTCAATCGATTCGTTGTTATAGACTAGAGGTCGTATCACTTCATCACGTAATGATAAACTTTGCTACTTCAGAAACAACTGTATTCACTTTTAGCATGAAATTACG